>JASVEL010009527.1:0-58476 GCA_032618575.1 Nicotiana noctiflora | reverse complement strand
CTCCTAATCGAAACCTGGACCTGTGCAAAAATGCACAGAAGTGCAGTATCAGCACAATCGACCCCATGTGCTGGTAAGTGCCTGGCCTATCCCGGCGAAGTAGTGACAAGCCTAGGACCAGACACCTACATAAACCTGTGCAGTTCTATATATATGTATACCACAAGATAACGAGAAATAGCCAAGTAACAATGCAATAAGGAATATCACAGAATAAATCAACAGTTAACAATAGTCATTAAATTAATAAGGAAAACAAGTTTAATGAGTAACAAGGAATGTCAAGTCAATGAAATAGCAAATAAAGTGCATGGCATCACCCTTCATGCTTTTACTCTCATCCTCACCTAATAAGCAAATAACGTGCACGGTATCACCCTTCGTGCTTTTACTCTCATCCTCACATCCATAGTACGGCATGATCCTTCGTACATGGTTCAATAACAAAGCACGACATGATCCTTCGTGCATAATCAATAACATGGCACGGCATTAACCTTCGTGCATAATCAATAACAAGGCACGACATTAACCTTCGTGCATAAATAATAAATTAAGGCACGGCATCACCCTTCGTGCATTATCACTCTTCCTCACCCAAATAACAATCACAGTTAAGGGCAAAGAATGAAAACAGTAAATCATGAACCGTCCCGGCAAGGGACACAATAATCATCACAACAAAGTCCCGGCAAGGGAGAACAATAGAAATTCTACAAACCCGGCAAGGGTTCAACAATATATCTTCAAATATGTCTCACAACAAGTATAACAACGACCCACGGTCATGCTAGACGCCAGCATATGGATGCTCGTCACCACAGCCCATATACCGCACTCGATCACATAGCACATAGCACATAATCATATTCCCTCAAGCTAGGATAGAACAAACACTTACCTCGAATGTTTACGAACAATTCAATCCGTGGCAATGCCTTTTCCTTTCAAATTTGGCTCCAATCCAATCGTATCTATACACAATTGATTTAATATCATCAATACTACTCAACAAACTAATTCATAAGGCCAATTACAATTTTTACAACATTCTGCTCGGAATAGTAAATATCGACCCCGGGCCCACATGGTCGGAACTCGGGGTTTGGACAAAAAATTTGGTTACCCATTCCCCCACGAGTTCAAGTATATGATTTGTTTAAAAATCGGACCTCAATTTGAGGTCCATTTACTCAATTCATGAAAAACCCTATATTCTACCAAAAACAAGAATTTCTACCATGAAACCTTTGATTTCTATTTAAAAACATGATAGATGATGTTAAAGTTTGAAGAAATTGAGTAAAAGTTGACTTACCAATGATTTGGAGAAGAGGGAATTCGTGAAAATCGCCAATAGATGTTTTTGGGTTGTATGAAAAATGAAGCTGGAAATCGTGATTTACAGGTCTTTGTGTTCGCATTTGCGAGTAGAGGTTCGCAATTGCGAACCCCGACCAATTTCTGGAGTTTGAAAAATAAGCTAAGGATGGGAAGTTCACATTTGCGAACATTTGTTCGCATTTGCGATGCCAAGACATAACTGGGGCCTTCGCATTTGCGAACATTTGTTCGCATTTGCGAACAAGGCTGGATTAAGGGGCCTTCGCATTTGCGAAGCCAGGCTTAACACTGAAGGGCCTCGCAATTGTGAGGTTTTGTTTGCAATTGCGAACCAAGCGGTCCTGGACACCCCTTCGCATTTGCGATAAAGGGTTCGCATTTGCGAACCCAGCCTTGACCTGTCACCTTCGCATTTGCGAAAAATTCTTCGCAAATGCGAAGCCAACAGCTGGGTGAAAAACCAGCAGTGCAAAAATTCAGAAATTGATCTAACGGCCTATCGAATCTTTACCCAAGCCCCCGGGCTCCAAACCAAACATGTACACAATATCAAAAACACATTACAAACTTGTTTGTGCGATCACATCGCCAATATCACATCGTTTTCATCAAATCAAACCTCAAGTTCATGATTTTCATACTTTTGGTTTTCAAAACTTTCAAACTTGGAACTCAAGGTCCAAAACATCTCAAACGACATCCAAATGTCACCAAACTTTGCAGAAATCACATATATAATATTTAAGACTTGTACCGGGCGTCGGAACCAAAATACGAACCTGACACCAATGTCAATTAATTCAATTTCCTTTAATAATTACATCAAATCACTTTCACAGAAAAATTCATAACTTGGGCTCTAGACCTCAGAATTCGACTCCGGACGCATGTCCAAGTCCCATATTTTCCTACGGACCTTTCGGGACCGTCCAATCTCGGGTCCGGGTCCGTTTACCAAAAATATTGACCGAAGTCAACTATATCAATATTAATATCATTTTTCTCCAAATTTCTCATAGAATTCATATTTTCTATCAAAAAATCTTTCCGGCTACATGCTCGGATTGTGCATGTAAATCGAGGCAACATAGAATGAGGTTTTCAAGACCTCAGAAACTCGAAATGATTAATAAAACAAGTGATGACCCTTTGGGTCGTCACACGTACCATGAGACGCAATCGCGAAGCTTTACTTTTCCTTTCTACGCGATCGCGACACCTTCGACCGCGAACGCGATGATAAAACTTGACTGGGTCCCCAGGTTCTTCTATACGAACGCGCCCCAGCTATTGCGATCGCGATGGTCAATCCTTCCATACTATGCGATCGCGTTCGGCTCCCTGCAATCGCATTGACCAAATCTGCCTTGCCTTCGTGAACGCGGTCAGATCCACGTGAACATGAAGGCTTAGGATTTCCTGCACAGAATCTGCAATTTCTGCAGATTTTTCTAAGTTCCAAATGCTCGGAAGAAGGTTCGAATTCACTCCGAGGCCCCCGAGACCTCAACTAAAACAATCAACCTACTCTAAAATATCATACAAACTTGTTCCAATCGTAAATCACGCCCTTAAACACGGAAATCATCGAATCCAAGCGAATTCAAGCCTTAGTTTCATCTAAAACTTTCGAAACTAACATCCAATCAAAAACCTGACCAAACGATGTCTGAATGACCTGAAAATTTGCAGGCATATCCAAAATCACCTAACTGAGCTACTGCAACTGTCAGAATTCCATTCCGACTCCTGGATCAAAATCTAATCTACCGTTCGGATTTCGCCAAAATTCAACCTTGCCAATTCAAGCCTAAAACTACAACGGACCTCCAAATTCAATTATGATCGCTCTCCTAAGCCACAAATGACCTCCCTAAGCTGACCGAATCATCAGAAATTGATTTCGAGCTCCCTAACTCATAAGCCAACATCCAGTTGACTTTTTCCCAACTATTTCTTCTTCTAAGAGACTATTTGTCTCATTTCCAACCAAACTCAATCCGAATTGAATCAAACTCACCAAACATACATATTGAAACATGAACAAGCATATAACGGGGAAACAGGGTGATAACTCATATGATTACGGGCTGGGTCATCACAAGTATAAAGATAAGTCGTCCTAATTTGCTCCAATCATAAGTGAGCTTCGTAATCTTAAATTAACTTATGTGAATACTCCTGTTGGGATATTATATAAAGTTAACTATGTCTATCATTATGTGTTAGTCACTAAAAATAGTTATGATGTGGGTTTGATGTGATTTCAAGAAAACTAATTTAAATTGTGAAATTTTATTCCCTATCGGTGTGAGGGTTCATTATATGTTGTGGTTTTGTTTGACGGAATTTATTTAGAAGAAAAAGAAAGGAAATGAAAATTTTTCAGTTGGCACGATGTGCATATTACTTGTGGTACGGAGTTGAGAACGAGATCCTCATATTTTTTTTATTATGTGAGATATTTAAACCAGCAATAGGCTGCAGTGGATGTTATAAAAGGACGAGGTCCTTATTGTGAAAAATTTATGAATTTAAAGTTCTCCCTTGTGAAATTAAAAAAATGGTACTATAGTACCTATAGGGAGTATGCCTATGAGGCTTATTTGAAAATTCTTGTATGAATATCTCTGTGCATAATTTGCCCATTTGTATTGTAACTATGGAGTTATTTCCCATAAGATAAGTGCCCAGGTGGCGTTAAATGTGACTCGTTAATTCGAATAATTAATTTTGAGGTCTTCATGCATCGTTGTTAGAAAATGGAGGTTTGAAACAAGATTTTTGGTTAGCATGAGATTATCTAGCAATTTGTAATCAATCATGAATAAATGTTAAGACCAGAGATGTGGTTATGGTCATAAATATGATGTGTTTCATTTCCATATATCTTATTATAATGTCACGCTTGTAATGAAGAGAATAGTGTTATCGACATATACATTGTGGGGAATTGTTGAGTTATGAATATATTATTATGAGTTGTTTGGGTGTTACTCTGACATGTGGATAGTCCCGAGTACAGGGGAGACTCTGTCGAAATTTCTGAAAAATTTGGGAGATAGAATATTTTTGGAATATTGAGATGTGCGAGGAAATACATACATTGTGTATTTGAGGATGAATTACCCTAAGTGGGGGAAAGGTAAGCGCCATTAAAAGTTGATGTGTGTTGACATGAGAATAATACTGTATGGTGATGTGAAAATTAGACCTTTTGAAAAAAGATCTGAGTGTAAGAAATTTGGTCTTAAACGTTTAAAAGAAAAAAAAATGGAGGAAAGGAATAATGTCAATTGAGATGGCATTGTCATACGAATTTCGAATGCTGTCTTTCAAATAATTCTTAGTACGTCCGAGGATGAACGTTTGTTTAAGAGGTGGAGAATGTAACGACCCAAATTTTCGTTTAAGAATTTTGCATTTCCGTTCAAAGGCATAAGACCTTGAGAAGATTCATAATACACATTATGACTATCATGTGTGGTCAAGTTTGGCCTTTGTAAGATTCCGAGTTAAATTCAAAGAAAAATCAAAATCTTGTTTGTGAAGCTCAAAAATATTATTTCCAGTCTTCTTGAGCTGAGGGTCTCCCGAAAATAGCCTCGCTACTCCTTCGGGGTAGAGGTAAGGTCTGCGTACACACTACCCTCCCCAGACCCTACTAGTGGAATATCACTGGGTCGTTGTTGTTGTTGTTGTTATTTGTGAAGCTCAAATGGAAAGATTTGATCGGAGAGTTGAATTTTGAACAAGCGACCCAAAATTGGGATTTTAATAATGTCAATAGCTTCGTATGGTGATTTCAGACTTAGACGTGTGTCCGAAATTGGATTTGGAAGTCCATAGGACAATTCAACGCTTTTCGACGAAGTAAGAAAGCTACGTGTGCTTATTATATTATTTATTATGTGAAAGAGGTCTATTACTATGATGGATACCAATTGAATATGATAGCAAGTGTACGAGGTGTAAAGTCCTATGTCTAAGCCAAGTTGGAAAAACTGCATAATAGACGAAATTATAAATGAGTGTGAATAAGACCTCACTTTAAATGATCATATCTGCCGTTATATTAGGATTTGTGTAAGGATAACCCTATCAAATTAAAGCCCTTTGAGTCTAGTTTCCAACGCAACAAACTGTTCATCATTTGGAGGTCTATACAGAATGTTATGACCATTTTACTGGACATGTGTCAGTAGCGCAACCTTACCCCAAACCCCCAAACCCCCAACCCCAAACCCCCAACCCCAAACCCCCAAACCCCAAACCCCCAACCCCAAACCCCAACCCCCAACCCCCAACCCCTAAAACCCCAAAACCCGGAAATGACGGACTTTGAGTCATTTCTCAAGCCTAGGGCTTCCCCAACACCCCTAATTCGACCAAGGCACCCAATTGCACTCCTAAGGTAAGTTTTTAAGTGTATTTCATGGACATTTCACTTCTCAATTACTAGTTACAACATGATATTAGTTGGATTTCATAGGATTTCTTCAAAACCTCAAGAATACCTCAATTTACCAATTCAAGATTTGGTCTACAAGAAGTAATCCTACACCTTAGACTTGCATATATGGAGTTATTATAGAATTATGAGTATGAATCATGTATTACAACCTATGGTATAGTGATTGGGAGCCATAAATTCTCAATTTAAATGAATACCCATTGTAGAGATTGAAAGATAATTATTAGATGGAATCTTGTTGGTTGGATGTGAATGGTTGATCACACATGTGATATAAGGAGTGTAAGATGTTAAAGAATAATGGTGGGATGAATTGTTGGTAAATTGTAGTAGTTGGATGAACTAATTTGATGGTTAAGAGATGTAGTCAAATGTACACACATAGTATTTGATGAAATGCCCAAAAGAGGTAAACCCATAAATATCCTCCTAATTGTGGTGCACTTTTGTATGATTCTAAGTAGATTGAAGTTGTTAGAATTTACGGAATATTAGTAATTTCATATGGAATTAATTCATACGATTTATATTGAGTATATTGAATTATTATGACTAGATTTGAAGCTTCGGATGAATTCGCGAGGCAAAGGCTTATTGGAAATTTTGAATTGGTTGCAAAGCGAGGTAAGTGTTTGGTCTACCCTAGCTTGAGGGAATAGGAACTGAGTATAATTGCTACTTGTTATGTATTGTGTCCGACGTATAGGCATGGTGACGAGTATCTATACATTGGGGGTCGAGCATGATCGTGAGTCCTAAATTGCTAAATTGATGTATTCTTATTTGATGCTTATGAGAACTTGTTTGAAGATCTTTGAAGCTGAGCAAGTAATTGTTATGACTGAGTAATTTTATCAATTGTGTTAAATAGAAATTCATAAGTTTGGTTATAGCTGGTTCTTCTTTGTCGGTAATATATACTATTGATTTAAAGATTATTGGTTTCACACCGGTAATATATATATATATATATATATATTATTAATTAATTATTATTGGTTTCATATCGGTAATATATATATTATTAATTTAAAGATTATTGGTTTCACACCGGTAATATATATATTGTTGATTAATTATTATTGGTTTCTTATATATATATATATATTATTGATTAATTATTATTGGTTTCTTGCCGGTAATATATTAAGAAATGAGATCGTGTGGCACGCCGACCACTTATATATTAAGAAATGGGATCGTGTGGCACGCTGACCACTTATATATCAAGAAATGGGATCGTGTGGCATGCCGACCACTTATATATCAAGAAATGGGATCATGTGGCACGCCGACCGCTTATATAACAAGAAATGGGATCGTGTGGCACGCCGACCACTTATATATTAAGAAATGGGATCGTGTGGCACGCCAACCACTTATATATTAAGAAATGGGATCATGTGGCACGCAAACCACTTTTATATTAAGAAATGGGATTGTGTAGCACGCCGACCACTTATATATCAAGAATGGGATCGTGTGGCACGGCGAGCACTTATATATTGAGAAATGGGATCGTGTGGCATGTCGACCACTTCTATATCAAGAAATGGGATCGTGTGGCACGACGACCACAATTTATATGATTGTTGGCATTGGTCATAGTTGTCGGTAGCCTATTATGTATTGTTATTGGCCATAGTTGCCGGTGACATATTGATAAATGAGATTATATTGAATTGAGAGTGAGTGGTACGCCTACCACAAGATACAAAATGAAATGGGATTGGGTTGCACGTTGCAACGGTGTTAAATAAGATTGGAACGGGTTTCTCTTGTAACGAGATGTGATCTAAAAGTGAAATCTGTCGTTGTTTTCCTTATTCTTGTTAGTGGATGGATTTTGATTCCTTATAATGGTGATGCCGTGCACTTTCTATTGTTGTGTTTATTTGTGGTTATCAATTCAAGTGTTTAAAATGTTTGAATTCTTTTATTGTTGTGACCCTTCGTGTTAGAACCTATAATGTCTGCAGTATTTCACTATATATATATATATATATATATATATATATATATATATATATATATATATATATATATATATATATATATATATATATATATATATATATATATATATATATATATATATATATATATATATATATATATATATATATATATATATATATATATATATATATATATATATATATATATATATATATATATATATATATATATATATATATATATATATATATTCATGGACACTGTGAACTGAGTAACAAGAGAAAATTGTTGTGCAATGTGAAATAGAAATATGTTCGCACAAGGTGTCGGGGAAAATATTATTGTTTTGTTTAATTGCACATGAGTTGTCCGTGCGGTTGTAATATAAATATGGGCACGAGATGCCGAAAAATATAAAAATATAAAAGTGGGTCGAGACCTATATTATTATGATTTTGAAATGAGACGTCACAAGGTGACCTTTACCTGAAAGAATTATATTCGAAAGATATTTATTTGAAGGAAATATATTCGAAACATATTATTGAAAGCATATTATCCAAGAGATTATTACTTGGAGGATTTATAGGCGAAGTATTTATCTTTGAAATACTCGATTAATTGATTGCACTTGTATTTATTATTTGTTGAGAAGTATTTGTGGTGTTCTTGTTGCTAGCTATTATATCTCTGGTAGATCATTATTGCCATTATTGTAATTTGCTTTCTATTATTTTGTATGTTATAAACTGCACAGGTTTATGTGAGTGTCTAGTCCTAGCCTCGTCACTACTTCGCCGGGGTAGGCTAGACACTTACCAGCACATTGATTGCACTTGTATTTATTATTTGTTGAGATGCATTTGTGGTGTTCTTGTTGCCAGCTATTATATCTCTGGTAGATTATTGTTGCCATTATTATAATTTGATTCCTATTATTTTGTAATGTAGTGACCCGGCCCGTTGTTACGGGAGTTGCCGCCCTGTTTTATGCTTATATAGGTTTAATTACATGTGTTTGGAAAATTTGAAGTAATTCGGATTGAGTTCGAGTGGAAATGAGAGAATAAGTATCTTTATGAGAAGGTTAGTTTGGAGAAGTCAACCGAATGTTGACTTATGATTTAGAAGGCTCGAAATGGATTACCGATGATTCGAATAGTTTTGGGGGATGATTTGTGACTTAGGAGCGCAATCAGAGTTGAATTTGGAGGTCCAGTATAGAATAAGGCTTGAATTGGCTAAAGTTGGATTTTGGCAAATTCTGGTTGATGGATGAGATTTTGATCCGAGGATCGGAATGGAATTCCGATTGTTTCTGTAGCTTCGATATGTTATTTGTAATATGTGTGCAAAATTTCAGATTATTCGGAGGTGATTTGGTTGGGTTTTGATCAAATGCGTGTTTCAGAAGTTTTAGAAGAACTTAGGCTTAAATCCGATGTAAATTTGGTATTTTGATATTAGTTTTGGTGTTTTGAGAGTGCAACTAAGTTTGCATGACCATATGTGACATGTTAGTATGTTTTTATGTAGTCCTGAGGAGCTTGGGTGAGTTTCGGATAGGTTTGGGTTGCGTTGTGCTCGTTTTTCTTATGCTTCGACATCGTTTCTTCAAGCACAAATGATATCATATTGAAGATATGAGCTCCGATTACTGTTTTGAATGAAGCATTAGATCTGTATAGTAATTACGGACCAGTAGCAAAAAGAATAATCGAATTTGGACATCGTATGAGGATTTTATGGCCATTTTACTAAGGTTGCCCAGATTTTCAGGTTAATGACGAAACTGCCCCTGAGTGCGTATTAAAAACCTGCACTATTTTCAAATCTTCAAACCTACATATCTCCTTCATTATAAGGTCAAATTGAGTGATTCAAAAGCCTAAATTCATTAACATTGCACAAGGAATCCATTGAAAGCAGTAAAACGCGTGAAAAGTATACCTAAAATGATCAGGTCGAGTGTTCTTCCAATTTTGGAACGGGAAGAAGCTTCTGAGGCGATTTTTAAGAGAGAAATCAATGGGTAATCGCTGGAGGTGAGTTTATGCTAGAATCAATACCAAAATTCCTGAAATTGGGTAGAATTTGTGAAGAACTAGGGCCTAAACCATAAAAAAGAATTTTAGGGTTTTGAAAGGCCATTCGAACTCAGATTTCGATAAATTTTATATGCACGGACTCGTGGAGAGACGAGGAATCCGTTGGTATGATTTTCGGATTTTTTTGAGAAGCGAGCCAGGGGTCCGGGTTTTACCAACTTGGTGCATTATTGCGTATTTCAAGTAAATTAGATTGGGTTATGTTTCTTTGACCCATATTAATATAATTGCCGTAGTTTTGACTAGATTCAATGCACGAGGCAGAAAATTCAAAGGAAAAAGGCATCGCGGATGAGTCCACGGTAGGCTAGAGGTGAGTATTTAGTGTATATGGTAGCCTGAGGGTTCGAAACCCCGGCTTAGCACATTGTGACGCTAGTAGGGCGTGGCTCGCACCCCGTGGCAGGTGCGGGATTTATTATTACTGGGGATTGAGACTTGGTCCATCTCAGATATGAATATGTGGTTGAGACACGCAGTATGTTAGATATATTTGTGGGTTGTAAGCCATGTTTGGGGCCTTATGCAGACCTGTAGTATCTCTAGGGGATAGATATATATGTGATAGCTTGATTTTCTTAATCACTGATCTCAGTCCTGGTTTGAAATCACCATGTTGAAATTCTAAGTCACTTGTTCTTGGAAATTAAATAAAAATTAAAGTATTTTCATTATTAATGAACTGGAACCCGGAGATAAATAATTTGAACTGTTGTATGACTCATATGCATGTTGTGGTCTGAGGATGGATCGGGCTACACGCTTGGGATGAAGGAGCCCCTATGGAGTCTGTACACACCGCCATTGAGCGTCGTCGACGTTAAACGGATCGGGCTACACGCCGTAGCGGTCATGTGCATTGCATTGCATTTTATCTGTAGATTATCTGTGCTAGTTGTGATTTGTTGTTGTTGTTAGTTCGTGATAGGTACCGGACCGTAGTTTAGCTTTGCTTTGTGGTATTTTGTGGATTTCCTGCTCTCATCTATTATTATATACTTTTTACCCACTGAGTACTTAGTACCCACCCCTACTCCGTGCACCTTTGTGTTCCGATTCAGGTACACAGGAGGGTTAGACGAGCACTCCAGCTTATATCAGAGTTATTTTGAGTTGCTGAGGTAGCTGCCGGCATTTGCAGAACCTGGCTTCTCTTTCCATTCAGTTATTACTATATGTTTTAGACTTGAGTATTTCATTCAGTATTTCTATGACTATTCAGTTTTATTTAGAGGTTCGAGACTCGTGACCCCAAATCTTTTGGGAGTGTTATTTCGTTATTCGCACTTCTCAGCATTTATTCATACTATTATTATTGGAGTATCTATTGACTCATATATTCTTCTTGAGTTGGTCCTTCTGGGACTGGTTTTCTAATTGGAAACAGTTGTTGGTCTGGATTGCCTAGATTTAGGGTTGGGCGCCATCACGACCGAATTTGGGTCGTGACAAGTTGGTATCAGAGCCTATGTTACTAGGCCTCGCGAGTCATGAGCCAGTTTAGTAGGCTTTCGCGGATCGGTACGTAGACGTCCATATCTATCCTCGGGAGGCTACAGAACTTTTAGGAAACACTTCACTTTCTTGGAATTCTTATCGTGCGTATTTGATTCAGCTTGAGAAATAACTCTTGAAATTCCTTCCACACGTCTGTACGTGCATGCGAGCATTTAGTAATACATCTGCATCGATGGCTAGAGATTCCCCGATTGAGGAGAGAGATGTAATCTCCGTGAGTTCATGTTGGGCCAATCTAAAGGACTTGAGGTCGAATCTTCGCCTACGGCTTGAGCACCGAAGTGCTGATTATGTAAGCAAGTACTTTTAAGTTATGTGTTCGGTAATGTCCTTATTAGCGAGGATGGCGGTCGGATATATACGTGATGAGTAAGTTAGTGTTGTGAGGTGTATCTATGTGATCTTGGTAGTGACGAAGAAGTTTGTGGGATAATAGATGAACTGTTAAGCGATTCGTTCCTATTGCAATCTGTTGTGTAACCCCAAGTTGCGGGCACGTGAAGAATATTGTTGTATCTCCTAGTTGGAAATTTAAGTGCAATACGTGTTGCAGTATGAGTTTAGACTCAGAAAAATAAATTGGCGGTATTTTATATGTGTTATAAACGCATGTCCCTGTATCAGATTTGATAATGTAAAACAGGTAGTATTGAGATTAATGTTGTTGATATACATTTTGATGTTTTGTTAAGTTGTAGCCGTGCTGTTAGGATGGTTTTGGTGATTCTCTGATAGGTGGATATGCCTAATTACAAAGGAAACTATGCCGTAATTTTTTAAAAAATTGGGACTTAGTAAAAATTTGGACACCTAGAAAATAGGCTTTGTTGTTATATGGGTGAATGCAAGAAAAAATGCAGAAGAGTTAAAATTCTAGATTATTTGTGTTTCCACAAGCTTATGAAAGAGCAAGTTTAATCTCATTATGGTATTACGACAGTAATGAAGCATACGCGTTATGAGTATAGTGAGTTGTGATATATGGCTTCGAGCTAAGTTGGGGAGACTGCGTTGAGTAGCTAATTGCACGATTATGTGCTATGTTGGTTCTATCTTAAAGTATACTGGCGAACCAGTTCTGGTTGCAGAAATTGAGCAGAGAACGACACGAGTGAAGGAAAATTTTTGACAAGATGTCAAGAGATCGGATGAGCAGGAAGGAAGTTTTGATGGTTAAGATAAATTAGTATTGTCTTCAGTGTTAGTGCGATCGGTGGTTTGGTGGTACGCCCCAAAATTGTTGCAGTTGGTTGTGGGAGTGTGTCCCACTGGAAGATTATATAAATGTGGCATGCAGTCACTTAACTGATTAAATATGTAAACCAAGTATAAAGGTTGTGATAGTGTCATTAAATTGAGGAATTCATGCCTGGAGGGCACTTGGCCTATTGGGTTGTGAACTAGGGAGGATTACTCTGATTATGATGGTTGTTCTTGTGTTCTATGAAGAAAATGGAAGTTATCATGGACCTTTGAAAGGTTATTATACTAGTTCAGTGTGATCAGAATCGGCTTGAAGTCGGTGGATAGATTTAATGTGAATGATGGCTCTATATCAGGCCAGATGTGTGCATTGTTGTAATGTGGTCCTCGTGGAGGAGTAGCTAGGTTGATGTTTCTTTGACAAATATTTTGCGTAGTGATGCATTGCGCTGGGTGAGTCGTGAGAAGGCTTGAGAAATTGCTATATGTCCCTCAGAGATATTATTATGCACTTAGCATGCGTATGATTAATACTCGGTATTATATTTTAATGAGCAAATTTGGCTCGATGGGCATCTTCTTATGTGAGATTTATGTATGGATCGGGTGGCACGCTACCACGGATATATTATCTGGAGCGGGTTGCATGCCACAACAGTGTGATATCGAGTATAGACCTCTATATGCCATCTTGGTACGTCTTGCTTCCTGTTTTCCAAGGGAAGTCTGTGTTAGTGCGTAGGATTTAATAATTCCTTTCAAGGCTCGTTTTCTTTAGTACCGCATTTGAGTTGGTAGCCTATTGGCACATTGGGGCATTATATGCGACATTTAATTATATATGGAGTGGCTTATTACCCGAGCAACTCGTACTGGGTGAGACGAGATCATTGAATTCGAGATCGGCGCAATCTGAGCATATGAAGTAAAGTAGAGATCTAAGACCATTGTTTGGTTCAGAATAAGGGGATAGTTCTCGCCAAGAGTATAAAACTAATGAATTGTTGTCTCGATGGTGGCTAAGAATGTATACAGATCTCATCTGTCGTGTCATTATTGTAAGAATTTGCACAAGGCATGTGTATGTCATGCAGAGCATGGGATATGTAGTGATTCCTTCTAAGCGATCAGATAAGAGAGCCTCAAATGATTAGGGAAATTTTAGAATATCTCTCGTTGAATGAATGGATACTTGATGGGTACATATATTCGCACGGTGGAAACTGGGATCAGGCATGATGATTTGTGTGTTATATGGAGTTCTGATGTACAAGCTACGTTATGGTGGTGGATCTTCATTCGCTGGTGTGTTATATTGTGGATGTGATGTTGGAAGTTGGACCGATTGATGTAGTGTTGGGTGATTTGAAACTATTGCATTAGGGGCTACGCCAGAAATGCCACGGGTTAAGTGGTGAAGTGCGTTAGAATATGTTTTAGCAGAATGATTTATATTTCAAAGAACCAGCGGATAGCTGAGAAGGAGTACTTTCTTAATTGGGCATTTGTGATAAATGTCAATGCAGAGGTTGCTATCATTGATCTCGTTCCATTATTGAGGGACTTTCGAATGCATTTCTTGTGGCTGGGTATGTCGCCAGATGAGATTGTGGATTTCGGTATTTATTTGATGTGGGGCATCGTATCGAACGGCTTCGGCAGGAGTTATAAAAAGGGAAGGAGCAGCTTTGGGCTTCTTGGTACTGATTTCATTGGCAGGACGATATGGCTACGCATTTAGCTGGGGTTAGTTTGGTTGACCCTGAGTTGTACTATTGAGGAATAGGTTGAGTCTATCGTTAGCGATCTGAGGAAAGCTATGAATTATTTTTTCGATGTTGTGAGACATTGTGATTTGTTAGTTATGGGCACATGTGGTGCGGTTCCATTGAGAATTCATAGAGAAAGTCGAGCGAGGAGAGTAAATAAGTGTTGCTCGGTGTATGGAGCATTGGTTATGGTCTATCGGGTGGTGTGTTGTGTGTTCTCTATTTCACCATAGGTGTAGTGAATTGCGTTAGTTTCAGACATCCAATGTGCATGGTTGTTGCTTTTGAGCATAGCGGCTTAAGGTGTTTCAGGTGTAGCGGTGTTAGGATAGGATCGCGCATTATAGCGAGGCTATGGTAATTATGACCTTTCGAGGTTGATTCAGGCATTCTATTTCTATGATGTGAGACGGGGTCTCAACCTTTTGTTGTAATGGTATTGATGAGCTTGAGGTACAGCTCTTTCATTTGAGTCATTGTCCTGATTTGAGTGTGTTCAGATTGTTTCTTACTGGTGCATGTATTATGCAAGATGTGGTTTAGACTTGTATCGAGGTTTCATATCACCAGAGTGGTGTTGGATTCGAGGTGATCATTGGGTTCATTAATGAATACGGACAGATTTGATCTCAGCTTGTTAGGAAGATAATATCGAGGTTTGACCCGTAAATCTGTTGTGATATCAAGTAAGGGAAGTGGTTTCATGAGTGGTTCATCTGAGAGATAATTACGATTTATAGCGTGTTTCATTCATCGTTAGGAGTATAGGAAAGTGTGGAAATAAGGTTTTAGCTAATAAGAGGTTCTCTGTCGGTAATTGGTTGCTGGGGACAACTGCTGTGAATAGAAGTTATGATTCCAAGTGTTTGGTTTAGGAGGTATATCATATGTTTTCACCTGAGGGTGCAAGTATAGGTATTACAGCTGGTTCGGGCTTACTCTGAGTTCATAGGTATATTTCTGATCTGGTGTATGATTTTCAGAAAGTGTGGTGTGGTTCTATGGTTAGGTTATAGATTAAATGGATTGTGAAGGCTCGACTGTAATGTGTTATTGGGTCTATAAGAGATAGGGTGACGAGGGATCACCCCGGGTATATGGTTGGTAAGATAATTCAACAACTGGATGGCTTCTATAACAACTCTCGATACGCTCGCGGATGAGTGTTTGTTTAAGTTGGGGAGAATGTAACGACCCGACCCGTCGTTACAGGAGTTACTGCCCCGATTTAAGCTTCTATAGGTTTCATTATATGTGTTTGGAAAATTTGAAGTAATTCGGATAGAGTTCGAGTAGAAATGAGAGAATAAGTATCTTTATGAGAAGGTTAGTTTGGAGAAGTCAACCAAATGTTAACTTATGAGTTAGAAGGCTCGGAATGGATTATCGATGATTTGAATAGTTTTGGAGGATGATTTGTGACCTAGGAGCGCAATCAGAGTTGAATTTGGTGGCCGGTGTAGAATTAGGCTTCAATTGGCTAAGGTTGGATTTTGGTAAATTCCGGTTGATGGATGAGATTTTGATCTGAGGATCGGAATGGAATTCCGAGTGTTTTTGTAGCTTTGATATGTGATTTTTGATATGTGTGAAAAATTTCAGATTATTCAGAGGTGATTTGGTTGGGTTTTGATCAAATGCGTGTTTCAGAAGTTGTAGAAGAACTTAGGCTTGAATCCGATGTAAATTTGGTGTTTTGATATTAGTTTTGGTGTTTTGAGAGTGCAACTAAGTTTGCATGATCATATGTGACATGTTAGTATGTTTGTATGCTGTCCTGAGGAGCTTGGGTGAGTTTCGGATAGGTTCGGGTTGCGTTGTGCCCGTTTTTCTTATGCTTCGACATCGTTTCGTCAAGCATAAATGATATCATATTGAACAAATGAGCTCCGATTAATGTTTTTAATGAATAATTAGATTCGTATCATAATTACGGACCCGTAGCAAAAAGAATCATCGAATTTGGACATCGTATGAGGATTTTATGGCCATTTTACTAAGGTTGCCCAGATTTTCAGGTTAATGACGAAACTGCCCCTTACGGCGTATTAAAAACCTGCACTATATGCAAATCTTAAAACCTACATATCTCCTTCATTATAAGGTCAAATTGAGTGATTCAAAAGCCTAAATTCATTATAATGTCACAAGTAACCCATTGAAAGCAGTAAAACGCGTGAAAAGTATACCTAAAAAGAGCAGGTCGAGTTTTCTTCCAATTTTGGAACGGGAAGAAGCTTCTGAGGCGATTTTTAAGAGAGAAATCAATGGGTAATCGCTGGAGGTAAGTTTCTTGACTCAAAAACATGATTTTATGCTAGAATCAACACCAAAACTCCTGAAATTGGGTAGAATTTGTGAAGAACTAGGGCCTAAACCATAAAAATAAATTTTAAGATTTTGAAAGGTCATTCGAACTCCGATTTCAATAAATTTTATATGCATGGACTCGTGGAGAGACGAGGAATCCGTTGGTATAATTTTAGGAATTTTTTGAGAAGCGGGCCCGGGGTCCGAATTTTACCAACTTGGTGCATTATTGCGTATTTCAAGTAAATTAGATTGGGTTATGTTTCTTTGACCCATATGGATATAATTGCCGTGGTTTTGACTAGATTCGACGCACGAGGCGGCAAATTCAAAGGGAAAAGGCATCGCGGACGAGTCCACGGCCGGCTAGAGGTGAGTAGTTAGTGTATATGGTAGCCTGAGGGTTCGAAACCCCGGCTTAGCACATTGTGACGCTAGTAGGGCGTGGTTCGCACTCCGTGGTAGGTGAGGGATTGATTATGACTGGGGATTGAGACTTGGTCCATCTCGGATATGAATAACATGTTATATGTGGTTGAGACACACACTGTGTTAGATATATTTGTGGGCTGTAAGCCATATTTGGGGCCTTGTGACGACCTGTAGTATCTCTAGGGGATAGACATATATGTGATAGCTTGATTTGCTTAATCACTAATCTCAGTCCTAGTTTGAAATCACCATGTTGAAATGCTAAGTCACCTGTTCTTGGAAATTAAATAAAAATTAAAGTATTTTCATTATTAATGAACTGGAACCTGGAGATAAATAATTTGAACTGTTGTATGACTCATATACATGTTGTGGACTGAGGATGGATCGGGTTGTACTCCGCAGCAAATGATATGATATTGTGCTTGGGCTGAAGGAGCCCCTCCGGAGTCTGTACATACCCCCAATGAGCGTCGTCGACATTTAACGGATCGGGCTACACGCCGTAGCGGTAATGTGCATTGCATTGTATTTTATCTGTAGATTATCTGTGCTAGTTGTGATTTGTTGTTGTTGTTAGTTCGTGGTAGGTACCAGACTGTAGTTTAGCTTTGCTTTGTGGTATTCTGTGGATTTCCTGATCTCAGCTATTATTATATATTTTTTACTCACTAAGTATTTAGTACGCACCCCTACTCCCTGCACCTTTGTGTGCCGATTCAGGTACACATGAGGGTTAGACGAGAACTCCAGCTTATATCAGAGTTATTTCGAGTTGCTGAGGTAGTTGCCGGCATTTGTAGAACCTAGCTTCTCTTTCCATTCAGTTATTACTATATGTTTCAGACTTGAGTATTTCATTCAGTATTTCTATGACTATTCGGTTTTGTTTAGAGGCTCTAGACTGGTAACCCCAGATCTTTTGGGATTGTTATTTCGATGTTCGCACTTCTCAGTATTTGATTCTACTATTATTATTGGAGTATATTTATTGACTTATATATTCTTCTTGAGTTGGTCCTTCTGGGACTGGTTTTCTAATTGGAAACAGTTGTTGGTATGGCTTGCCTAGCTTTAGGGTTGGGCGCCATCACGACCAAATTTGGGTTGTGACATGTACGTTATAAACTGCACAGGTTTATATGAGTGTCTGGTCCTAGCCTCGTCACTACTTCACTGGGGTAGGCTAGACACTTTCCAGCACATGGGGTTGGTTGTGCTGATACTACACTTCTGTACATTTTTGTGTACAGATCCAGGTATTTGATTGATGGTAGCTATTTGTTGCGGTGGACACTCAAGGTAAACCTGCTATAGCGTTTGCAGTCTTCAGAGTCACCTTCAATTGTACTTATTTCCATTCATTCCCTTTGATTCGGAACAATGATGTAATTATAATGTATAACTACTCTTAGAAAGGCTTGTAACTTGTACTACCGATTTTGAGAATTGTAAATCGTTTAGAGAAAGTTCAGTTGAAGTTAATAAGTATCAATGTTATTTCGGTTTATGTTAGGCTTACCTAGTTTGAAGACTAGGTGCCATCACGGCTCCTTCGGAGGGATTTTTGGGTCGTGACAATATTCTCCTAAATCATAGGCACAAATCTCTCCACTTAAAATAACAAAACATGAAATTAAAATATATAGCCCACGAAGCACTGAGGTAGTTATTATAATTCTTGAGTAAATTTTGAATTGAGTTAGAGATTTTGCAAAAAAAAAAAATCAAATCTTATCCAGTCTCTAGATAACTCCCAATTTTTAAATGGGTGGTTAAAATTTTGAATATAAAATAAAACACCTTTATACAATCAGTCTCCCATACAGTTTTTTAACCTTTACACAGTTCAACTTGAAAATAGTACTAGATAAATTTAAGTATTGGTTATATTGCAATATGAAATAGTTTCTTTCATGATGGAATCGTTGGAATATTCCCTAAAGAAAATCGCAAGAGATGGACTGCATCATGGTTGCAATTGAAATTTATGTACTGAAAATCGGGAATGAGATAAGAAGGGTGCAAAGGTATTGTTTACTTACATATAATTCTACGTATGTTTATAGTTATTTTAGTTTATTCTGCAATGTATTATTATTTAGTTTTTCTGCATGTATTGATAGAAGTCAGAATAGTCCAATATGTTAAATGATCCTATTCTAAGAATTTAATGAGCCAACAATTAAGATACGGAATTTTTGAATCTTTCACTTCTAAGGGGAAGATTACATTCAAGTCAGTCCCTTCCAAAAGAGTTGCTAAAGGATTATTACAACTAAAAAATGAAAATGAAATATTGATATAAATAAAACATTGAATGTAATTTATCATATACATATATTAATAGAATAGTGGTATATTTTTAATGTAATTTTAAAGACCATTAAATCTTTATAAATGTAATAAATTTTGAAATATGTAATTTTAATAATGAATGGATTTATTACTAAAATATTATGTTAAAAATAACACAGAGAGAAAAATAATTTTAATTATTCGTACTACTGTAATAACAATCATGTAAAACAATGTTAAAAGTTTCTTCTAAGGCTTCATCCATAGTTAGTATATACGTCATGTTAATAAGAACTGAAACTATTATTAAAATATATATTAAAAATAATATAGAGAGAAAATTTAATTTCAAATTATACGGACTATTACAATAATAATTATAATTATTAATTAATACTAAAAGTTTCAGGAAGGGCTTTACTGATAATAATAGTATAGTAGAGCACGAAAAATTGTTAAGTCTAACTTATATATCTTTATATTTATAAAAATATAAATTATTATTTTATTCTGTAAAATAAATACAAATAATGAAGGGAAGAAAAGGATGAAAAAATATTAACTTTATATCTTAATATTTATAAAGGTGTGGACTGTTCTTTTATTTCGTAAAATAAAGGGAAGAAAAGAATGAAAAATAATTTTTTTTAAAAATATAAGTCATTTTTAAATAATAAAGTGACAAATAATATAATAGTCTACTAAATAAGACATGATTTTCGTTATAAAATATGCTGGACAAAAAGATCATCCTTATAATAGTTCTAACTTCATCTAGGTCAATTCAAATTAATTTGAGTTGAGGGATAAACTTTGAATTTATATATATAGTTTTTGAGCTTTGATTGAAATGTACGTAAAATATGAATAATAAAATTCTACTGCATTATTCTTTTATCCTCATTATAAGTCAAGATGAATTAGTATCTCATATGAGACTATTTCTAAGAAAAATATTTATTTTATACATAAATTACTTTATAATTTTCATCACGAGTTACAATTAAGAGGGGATTGAAAATTGTAATAGTGATAATGGATATATAACAAATGAAGTTAGATAATTAGCAAAGAAAAAAATTTAGATTCATATTGTATTCTTATTTCGTGAATCATACCATATTTTTATATTATTTGTAGCACAATCTATATAATTAGGATATTTGAGCATCATTCAAAAGTTAATCGATAATCATATAATTTATTTAATTAATTACAATGAACTTTTATACTGGATATATCAGACGATAGTTATAATTTAGTTATACGGTGTGTATGGTTAGACCAGGTATACCAATTTCCTTTAAGGTCTAAGCCTAATAAGTGGTAGTAGTTAATGCAAGATCGAAACATATTAGATCTATTCCTAACAAAATGGATTCAATGCTTTAAAAACGCGTGATATTACCACACGAACAATCTACCCAATGGCATAGGATGTGACCTTTCGTTTTATTTTTGCTTGTGTAAAGGTTAATACTTGATAGATAGCCCTAATGGTGAGGCTTTGCCACTACATATACTTATCATGTTTGACAGACTTCTATTGAAAGAAAACAATGCATTGCAGCATTAAATAAACGTAACAAAGCATTTAAACAAAATCTACAAAAATTAATGTGCATTTCTATAATTAAGAGATAACACATGCTATCAACCTCATTAGTTTTATGGAGGTGCTACCTATAGTTATTTCTCGAAACTCGATCATCAGAGACTTTAATCACTTCCACCTAAAGAGTCTTACTCTTATTCTTACTCTTAAAACATATTTTTCTAGGTAGAATAAAAAATTGAAAGCACTCAAAAATGGGTTTAGTTAGACAAAACAAAACACTCTCTTCTTACACAAAGGTTTTCCTCTACGCGATCGCGGCCTTCTTCAAGTGATCGCACTCCCTTGGCTATTTCTTCAATGCGATCGCATCCCGTTTCACGCGATCACATATGTAACGACCCGACCCGTCGTTACGGGAGTTATCACCCCGTTTTCTTCATTTAACACTTTAATATGCTAATTTATATGTGTTTGGAAAGTTAGAAGCAAATCGGAGGGAATTTAGATAGAAATAAGGCCATAAATCTCTTTATGAGAAGAACGGGTTGGAAAAGTCAACCGAATATTGATCGATGAGTTAGACAGCTCGAAATGGAAATCTGATGATTTGACTAGTTTCGGGGGATCATTTATGACTTAGGAGAGCAATCGGAATCGAATTCGGAGGTCCGGTGAAGTTTTAGGCTTGAATTGGCTAAGGTCGAATTTTTATGAAATCCGAACGGTAAGTGAGATTTTGATCCGGGAGTCGGAATGGAATTCTGATAGTTGTAGTAGCTCCGTTAGGTGATTTGGGATATGCATGTAAAATTTTAGATCATTTGGAGGTGTTTAGGTCGGGTTTTAGATCAAATGTTAGTTTCGGAAGTTTTTAAAGAACTTAGGCCTGAATCCGATGTGAATTGATGATTTCAGTGTTGTTAGGTGTGTTTTGATGATTGAAAAAAGTTTGGATGATATTTTGGGATATGTTGGTGCCTTTAGTTGAGGTTCCGGGGGCCTCAGATGTGTTTCGGGTTGTGATCACGTTCTTAATTAATGTTTCAACGTCGTATTTTTGGACATAAAGGGGTATTATATTGAACAAATAAGCATTTATTACTGTTTTGAATGAAGCATTAAATCCGTATCGTAATTACGGACCAGTAGCAAAAAGAATCATCGAATTTGGACATCGTATGAGGATTTTATGGCTATTTTATTAAGGTTGGCCAGATTTTCAGGTTAATGACGAAACTGCCCCTGACGGCGTATTAAAAACCTGCACTATTTGCAAATCTTAAAACCTACATATCTCCTTCATTATAAGGTCAAATTGAGTGATTCAAAAGCCTAAATTCATTAGAATTTCACAAGGAATCCATTGGGAGCAGTTAAATGCGTGAACAGTATACCTAGAACGAGCAGGTCGAGTTTTCTTCCAATTTTGGAACGGGAAGAAGCTTCTGAGGTGATTTTTAAGAGAGAAATCAATGGGTAATCGCTGAAGGTAAGTTTCTTGACTCAAAAATATGATTTTATGCTAGAATAAACACCAAAATTCCTGAAATTGGTAGAATTTGTGAAGAACTAGGGCCTAAATCATGAAAACGAATTTTTGGGTTTTGAAAGGCCATTCGAACTCCGATTTCGATAAATTTTATATGCACGGACTCGTGGCGAGACGAGGAATCTGTTGGTATGAATTTCGGAATTTTTCAAGAAGCGGGCCCGGGGTCCGGGTTTTACCAACTTGGTGTATTATTGCGTATTTCGTATAAATTGAATTGGGTTATGTTTCTTTGACCCGTATTTGATATAATTGTTGTGTTTGACTAGATTCTACGCAATAGGCGGCAAATTTGAAGGGAAAAGGTATCGCGGACGAGTCTACGGCCGGCTAGAGGTGAGTAGTTTGTGTATATGGTAGCTTGAGGGTTCGAAACCCCGGCTTAGCACATTGTGACGCTAGTAGGGCGTGGCTCGCACCCCGTGGCAGGTGCGGGACTGATTGTGATTGGGGATTGAGACTTGGTCCATCCCGGATATGGAAAATATGCTATTAGTGATGGAAATACGTTGTGTTTGACATATTTGTGGGCTGTAAGCCTTGTTTGGGGCCTTGTGCCGACCTGTAGTATCCCTAGGGGATAGTATTTATGTGATAGCTATACTTGCTTAATCATTGATCTCGGTCCTGGAATTTGAAATCACACTATTGAAATGTTAAGTCACCGGTTTTTGCAAATTAAATAAAAGTTAAAGTACATTTCATAAATTATGAACTGGAAACAGGAATTAAGAAAAATAAACTATTTTTGTGACTTATCTGATTTATGTGGATTGAGGATGGATCGGGCTGCACGCCGCAGCGGTTTATATGAGGATCGGGCTGCACGCCGCAGCGGTTGATATGAGGATCGGGCTGCACGCCGCAGCGGTATTGCGCTTGGGCTGTAGGAGCCCCTCCGGAGTCTGTACACACCCCCGGTGAGCGCCGTCGACGTTAAATGGATCGGGCTACACGCCGTAGCGGTTATGTGCATTGCATTGCATCTTTATTTGTTTAAATTATTCTGTGGTAGCTGTATTGTACTGTTGATGCTAGTTCGTAGGAGATTCGGACTGTAGTTAGCTTCATTATGTCGTATTATGTGGATTTCTTCCTTTCAGCTACTTGTATATATTTATTACTCACTGAGTACTTAGTACTCACCCCTACTCTCGGCACCTTTGTGTGCAGATTCAGGTACTCACGAGAAGTAGACGAGTACTCCAACTTTTATCAGTGCTTATCCGAGTTGCTGAGGTAGCTGCTGGCGTTCGCATGACCTGTCTTCTCTTCTTATTCCAGTTTTTCCTTTGTATATAAATTATTCAGACTTTAGTATTTGGTCTAGATGTTGTTATCCGATCTTGTTTAGAGGCTCCAGACTCGTGACCCTAGATCTCTGGGGTGGTTATACAGTTATGCTTTATTGTTGACATAAATATTCAGGTAATTGATTTGAGCTTCATGCTCGGGATGAGAGTGTAAATGGTCGGGCTTGCCTAGCAGTTGTGTTGGGCGCCATCACGACCGGGATTGGGGTCGTGACAAAGTTGGTATCAGAGCCTAGGTTACTAGGCCTCATGAGTCTTGAGCCGGTTGGTAGAGTCTTGTGGATCGGTACGGGGACGCCTGTACTTATCCTCGGGAGGCTGCAAACCTTTAGGAAACACTTCACATTTCTTGGAATTCTTATCGTGCGTACTTGATTCAGGCTTGAGATATAATTTTTGGAATTCTTTCCACACGTCTGTGTACGCTTCGAGCGCACGGTAATATAATTGCCTTGATGGATTGTGATTCCCTGGTTGAGGGGTGAGATATAATCTCTACGAGTTCATGTTGGGCCAGTCGGGAGGACTTGAGGCCAGATCTTTGTCTGTGACATGAGCACCAAAGTTCTGATTTTACAAATTGGTATTATGAAATTTTGTGTGATCGGTATTGTTCCTAACTATGGAAATGGCAGCTTAATAACGTACGAGCTATCAGGTGTTAGATCCTTATTGTAATCTGTTGTGTAGCCTCGAACTATGGGTGTGGTGAATATTTATCATATATCTTAGTTGGAAGGTAAAGTGCCTTACGTGTAGTAAAACGAGTTTAGCCTCAGGAAAACTAAAGTCATTATGCTATGCATATCCTAGTGGAAGGTGTTGTACTTAAATACTAGATTGAGGCAAAGTAGGTGGGTTGATTCAGATGTGTAATTGAAGGGTATTTGATATGTGTTATGATGCGAGCAGGTGTAGCGCAGGTTCAGGTATAAATTGTGATAATATGATTCGTATAGTATTGAGATTTAATGTTGTTGAAATGCATTGTGATGTCTTGTTGAGTTGTGGATGTATTGTTAGAATGGTTTGGTGATTCTCTGGCAGGTGGATAGGCCAATTTACAAAGGAAACTCTGCCGAAAGTTTTGAAAAATTTAGAACTTAGAAAAGATTTCTGTCACCTAAAGAGAGTAGGCTTAACTGTAGTGTGTGTATAAATGCAAGAGTTGCAGAAGAGTTAAGGTCTCTGATGATTCGAGTCTCTGTCAAGGCTCGTAAATGACTTGAGATTAATCTCACTATAACATTGTGGCCTCATTTGGGTAAGAATGCTATAAGTGGCTAAATGTGCTTTGATGAATGGCTTCGAGCCAAGTTGGGGAGGTTGTTATTGATTAACTGATTGCACTGTTGTGTGCTATGTTGATTTTGTCTCAAAGTATGTTGGGAAATTCTGATAAAGGTTATGGTGCTTCGTAGATGTGAAGAAATACTAGGATGACTTGAACTGCTGTTGGTAAAGAATGTTCGATGTATAGAAAAGAAAGATAGCTAATTGCATCTGTATGAAATCATGTTCTGCGGTGTCAGAGTTCTAACAAGGCTCGAGTGGTTCTGTTCAATAAGACAGTTGGATTATAATTGAATAAGGGTGAATGACGCCCGAGGATAGCCTTGCGGTGTTCAAGATTTTGCTTGTAATGGTAAGGTGTCTTAATATTGTACATATGGCTAAAGACGGTGGTTTCGTTAGAAGAAATCAAGACTTGTATTATGTTATGTGAATGATGGGATTCTATGTATCCGTATTGGGAGGTAATGATAACGAATTCCAAATCGCAGGAAGTTCTTCAAAATAAAACATTGTAGAATGTGGTACTTCTAGGAAACATTGAGTGAGTATTCAGCGGCCTGTGAGCCTGAGACCGTGTAGTCTTATGTATGAGTCTCGTGTGGTAACCTGAGTTGAGGTATTGTGGTACTACAGTAAAGGCTAATATTAAATTAAAGATGAATTAGAAAGGAAATTGGTTAAATGGGACAGCTTGATAATGAACCGAAACGGTGTAATAAGGATAAGATTAATTCCTGGCATGTGTTCGAAGTAATGAGTCTTGTAGGTATTGTACAACAAAGCTCTTGCGTGCTGGAAGTTTGCTTAGCTGGGTTTGGGTAAAAGGGACTCAGTCCTGGCAGTTCATCTTATGCAATAAATTAGGAGAAAGAGTTTGTGATGTGTTCTATCGTGGTTTGAAAAGGAGTATATTTCGGTCGGTATGCGAAACATGGAATGTGTAATGACTTTTCTTCTATATGGGATCATGAAGGTCCTTGACTAGTTAAGTGCATCGATGTTGCGGCGTAGGAAAGGGATAGAAGTTTCCATGTTATCTTAGTGTGGTATGGTATATACGATGTGTCATGGGAAATTGATAATGGCATGTTCAAGGTTTTGAGATCAGTTCATAGTATATGGGAAGTCATTAAAAATTATTGAGCAGCGCGAGCACCTGTAGGTGATTTAAGAATCGATCTTTCTGGTGATTAAGGGAAAAATGGTACTGCTATTATAGTGATTTGGCAGGGTATATGGTCAAAAAGGGGCAAGGTACTGTAAACTGATAATATCTAGTGGTATGGTGGTATTCTCTTGTTGGATCGAATGTGATGATTGAGTTGATGATGGCATAGGGAATTTTTGAATGACTTTCGTGGTATGAATGGATGATTGATGTGTGTTAAGTATTCGTACAGTAGAATATGGGGCATAGTGAATCATGTGTTATATAGGTAATGGAGACTAGAAGTTCTCGTAATCCGCCTATGCACTGGTTGTATATCGGGGTATCGGCATCGTTTAGCGATTATTGGAACTTGGAAGCCCTAGTGGCTCTCTCTTAGTTTGATATGATGAATTTGGGGTTATGATACTCTATTTCGGACTGGTTGTCATAAGTCAGGTCGTATAGACTAATGTGATATGGACTATGTCGGAAATGGCACAAATTGCTTAACAGAGTGCATCAGAGTATGCTCCAACAGGGTAGTTGTACCCAGGACCAGCGGACGGCGGGTAGGTATTGCTTTGTCAGTGGGGCCTTCGTGGCGGATATCAGTGCAAAGGTTTCTACTATTGATCCAGTTTCGGTATTGGGGAGACTTTGTCGGATGCATATCTTGCGGCCGAGCTTGAGGCTATATATGTTTGTTGTAATGAGAAATCTGACTCGGTGTGCATTTTTTTGCGAGAGTTTTGTGTGGATCGGGTGGCACGCCGGGTTATTTGGATCGGGTGGCACGCCGCCACAGGTATGGTATCTGGATAGGGTGGCACGCCACCACGGGTATGTCATTTGAGCAAGTTGCACGCCGCAACCGTGTAATATGGAGCATAGTTTTTTTTTCTATAGGTTACCTTGCGTACTATACTTCCTAGTCTCTGAGGAAAGTCAGTGTTGGGTGTCGCTCGACGACTGGTGCATCGGTTGTGTCCTTACAAGATTTGATGGCGTATATTAATTGTTTCACCGCGGGTGAGATTGATTGCTTGAGTTCAGACCTAAATCTGTGCGTGGCTGACTGTTTTGAGCATGGTGACTTGAGGTGCTTCAGGAGTAATAGTGTTTGGATGGAATCATGAGCCGTGGCAAGGCCACGTGAAGTTATGACCTTTCGAGGAGGATTCAAGTACTCTAATTCTATGATGTGAGACAAGATCTCATTTATGTGTTGTGACGGTATTGAGGAATTTGAATTACAGCTCCTTATTTGAGGTAGTTGTCATGATTTGAGTATGTTCAAGCGTTTCTTATTGGAGCTTGTGTTGTGCTCATTATGGCTTAGGCCGGTGTTGAGGTGTCATATCACCAGTGCGGTGTGTCATAATCGGAATGATCGTTGGAGCCATTAATGAGTGCGGGCATATATGATTTCATCTGGTTAGAAAGGAATACATCGAGGTTTGGCTCCGAAATATATTGTAATGTCAGTCAAAAAGGGAAATGGAATCATGCATGGATGATCTGAGAAATGGATTCGATATATCGCGTGTTTCAGCTGTCGTGGGCAGTATATGAAGATATTGGAACAAGACTTTTGCTAACGAGAAAGGTTTTTCAGTAGTAACTGGTTATCGTGGGAAATTGTTGTGATTAGAGGGCATCATCTCGAGTGATTGAGTTGTTTGGTACACCATAAGATCTCACTCGGAGTGGCGAGTATGGGCTATTACAGTTGGTTCGGGTGTATTCTGAGTATAGACGTGGGAGTCGGATTTGGAATATGATTTCGGAAAGTGCAATGTGGTCTATGGTTTAGATGGACTGCGGAAGTTCAGCTATATTGTGTTATCAGACTTATGATAGATAGGGTGACGTGGTACCACCCCGAATATATGCTTGGTAAGGTCATTCAGCTATTGGGTTGCTTCTAGTACAACTCTGGGTACGCTCGAGGACGAGCGTATGTTTAAGTTGGGGAGAATGTAACGACCCGACCCGTCGTTACGGGAGTTATCACCCCGTTTTCTTCATTTAACTCTTTAATATGCTAATTTATATGTGTTTGGAAAGTTAGAAGCAAATCGGAGGGAATTTAGATAGAAATAAGGCCATAAATCTCTTTATGAGAAGAACAGGTTGGAAAAGTCAACCGAATATTGATCGATGAGTTAGACAGCCCGAAATGGAAATCTGATGATTTGACTAGTTTCGGGGGATCATTTATGACTTAGGAGAGCAATCGGAATCGAATTCGGAGGTCCGGTGAAGTTTTAGGCTTGAATTGGCTAAGGTCGAATTTTTATGAAATCCGAACGGTAAGTGAGATTTTGATCCGGGAGTCGGAATGGAATTCTGATAGTTGTAGTAGCTCCGTTAGGTGATTTGGGATATGCATGTAAAATTTTAGATCATTTGGAGGTGTTTAGGTCGGGTTTTAGATCAAATGTTAGTTTCGGAAGTTTTTAAAGAACTTAGGCCTGAATCCGATGTGAATTGATGATTTCAGTGTTGTTAGGTGTGTTTTGATGATTGAAAAAAGTTTGGATGATATTTTGGGATATGTTGGTGCCTTTAGTTGAGGTTCCGGGGGCCTCAGATGTGTTTCGGGTTGTGATCACGTTCTTAATTAATGTTTCAACGTCGTATTTTTGGACATAAAGGGGTATTATATTGAACAAATAAGCATTTATTACTGTTTTGAATGAAGCATTAAATCCGTATCGTAATTACGGACCAGTAGCAAAAAGAATCATCGAATTTGGACATCGTATGAGGATTTTATGGCTATTTTATTAAGGTTGGCCAGATTTTCAGGTTAATGACGAAACTGCCCCTGACGGCGTATTAAAAACCTGCACTATTTGCAAATCTTAAAACCTACATATCTCCTTCATTATAAGGTCAAATTGAGTGATTCAAAAGCCTAAATTCATTAGAATTTCACAAGGAATCCATTGGGAGCAGTTAAATGCGTGAACAGTATACCTAGAACGAGCAGGTCGAGTTTTCTTCCAATTTTGGAACGGGAAGAAGCTTCTGAGGTGATTTTTAAGAGAGAAATCAATGGGTAATCGCTGGAGGTAAGTTTCTTGACTCAAAAATATGATTTTATGCTAGAATAAACACCAAAATTCCTGAAATTGGTAGAATTTGTGAAGAACTAGGGCCTAAATCATGAAAACGAATTTTTGGGTTTTGAAAGGCCATTCGAACTCCGATTTCGATAAATTTTATATGCACGGACTCGTGGCGAGACGAGGAATCTGTTGGTATGAATTTCGGAATTTTTCAAGAAGCGGGCCCGGGGTCCGGGTTTTACCAACTTGGTGTATTATTGCGTATTTCGTATAAATTGAATTGGGTTATGTTTCTTTGACCCGTATTTGATATAATTGTTGTGTTTGACTAGATTCTACGCAATAGGCGGCAAATTTGAAGGGAAAAGGTATCGCGGACGAGTCTACGGCCGGCTAGAGGTGAGTAGTTTGTGTATATGGTAGCCTGAGGGTTCGAAACCCCAGCTTAGCACATTGTGACGCTAGTAGGGCGTGGCTCGCACCCCGTGGCAGGTGCGGGACTGATTGTGACTGGGGATTGAGACTTGGTCCATCCCGGATATGGAAAATATGCTATTAGTGATAGAAATACGTTGTGTTTGACATATTTGTGGGCTGTAAGCCTTGTTTGGGGCCTTGTGCCGACCTGTAGTATCCCTAGGGGATAGTATTTATGTGATAGCTATACTTGCTTAATCATTGATCTCGGTCCTGGAATTTGAAATCACACTATTGAAATGTTAAGTCACCGGTTTTTGCAAATTAAATAAAAGTTAAAGTACTTTTCATAAATTATGAACTGGGAACTGTATTCTCATAATTAATGTACTGGAATTTGGAATTAAATAATTTGAACTGTTGTGTGGCTTATATGTATGTTTTGGACTGAGGATGGATCGGGCTGCACGCCGCAGCAGATGATATGAGGATCGGACTGCACGCCGCAGTATTATTGCGCTTGGGCTGTAGGAGCCCCTCAGGAGTCTGTACACACCCCAGTGAGCGCCGTCGACGTTAAATGGATCGGGCTACACGCCGTAGCGGTTATGTGCATTGCATTGCATCTTTATTTGTTTAAATTATTCTGTGGTAGCTGTATTGTACTGTTGATGCTAGTTCGTAGGAGATTCGGATTGTAGTTAGCTTCATACTGTGGTATTCTGTGGATTTCCTTCTTTCAGCTGCTTTTATATATTTATTACTCACTGAGTACTTAGTACTCACCCCTACTCCCTGCACCTTTGTGTGCAGATTCAGGTACACAGGAGGGATAAACGAGCACTCCAGCTTTTATCAGTATCTATCCGAGTTGCTGAGGTAGCTGCTGGAGTTCGCAGAACCTGGCTTCTCTTCTTATTCTATTTTTCTTTTGTATATAAATTATTCGGACTTTAGTATTTGGTCTAGATGTTGTTATCCGATCTTGTTTAGAGGCTCCAGACTCGTGACCCTAGATCTCTGGGGTGGTTATACAGTTATACTTTATTGTTGACAATGATATCCAGGTAATTGAATTGAGCTTCATGCTCGGGATGAGAGTGTAAATGGTCGGGCTTGCCTAGCGGTTGTGTTGGGCGCCATCACGATCGGGATTGGGGTCGTGACAAGTTGGTATCAGAGCCTAGGTTACTAGGCCTCATGAGTCTTGAGCCGGTTGGTAGAGTCTTGTGGATCGGTATGGGAACTGTACATATCCTCGGGAGGCTGCAAACCTTTTAGGAAAGCTTCAAATTCTTGAAATTCTTATCGTGCGTACTTTATTCAGCTTGAGATTATTTCTTAAGAAAATATTTATTTTATACATAAATTACTTTATAATTTTCATCACGAGTTACAATTAAGAAAGGATTGAAAATTGTAATGGTGATGACGGATATATAACAAATGAAGTTAGATAATTAGTAAACAAAGATTTTTTTGATTCATATAGTCACATTGTATTCTTATTTCGTGAATCATACTATATTTTTATACTATTTGTAGCACAACCTATATAATTAGGATAGTTGAGCATCATTATCATTCAGAAGTTAATCGAATATCATATAATTTATTTAATTTAATTACAATGAACTTTTATACTGGATAGATCAGATGATAATTATGATTTAGTTAAAATGTATGATCGAATATGTTGAAATAAATTAGATTATTCTCTGTTATGACTAATATTCTTTAGTAATGTCCGCGCATCGCGTTGGTACTAATACTAGTCATATAGAATAAAACTAAAAAGTCTGTATATTTTTTACTGAAATAAAAAGAACTCTGTACATGATTAAAATTAAACTACAAAACATAACATCTAAAGAACACGTACTAGCATAACTAAAAATTAACATACTCAAAATACTTGAAGTATTAAATGTTGAAGAAATTGCTTAGGAAAATGAGACATACCCGACAACCCAGAAATCATAGCCATCAAGGTGATAAGACTGAATATTCTGGAAGACGATTTCAGTGAAGTCATGAAGAGAGGAATTAAAGACAGAAGTGGAGGATTGTCCTTAATTTTGTTCAGCTGAAAAACTCCAGGAATGTTGTAAAAATCAGCAATCTTCAATGGAGTGTCTGGGTTGATGTAAGAGATCTTGTTTATAGCAACATAACGCCTCTTTCCATTGATTTTTCCAGCATAATGGAATGCTCCTTGTGGGTTCGGCCTTGCAGCATTTGCTGTCAAGTTCCATCTTCACGGCACGACCAAAATATATATATATATATATATATATATATATGTTAGAAGGAATTATAACACAGGCAGTGGTAGCTAGAGCAAGAAATTCTAGTGATGGAATTCAACAAAATATAAAAATGTCGTCTTTGGGATGTGAATCTCTACTTTTCTATGTTAAGGGGATTAAATAATTAAATTTTACAAGTACAAGAAAATTATTTTCACTCTACTCCATTAACTTTCCAACACAGGAACAACATAGCAAGCATCACTTGGGGTTTAAGGTGTATATACTGACTGTTTAAAGAATGTTTATACAGAAGTGAATTCCGACTATTATTTTAGAGTACCGAAGCTCAATGGCATTGATCAATTAGTATAATTTTACTTATTATAGTATTTGCTATATTCATGCAGTCACATGTTATAACTTAACGTGATTATACATAGTGAAAAAGTACTATTTCCGTTTCAAAAGGATTGTCTTAATTTAATTTGAACACACTTTCATAAAGAAGGGAAGACTCTAGCCATAACATTTGTACTTATAAAACTTGCCCTAGCATTTGTGTGATTCAAAATGCTTCTTTGAAAAGTATCAATTTCTTTAAACATATTAATAAGGAAATAACTCAAATATTTTTAAAATAGATGGAGGATATAGAACTTAAACTCTATGAGAGCATAAGCACATAAAACAAGGAGAAAAAGAATAAATGTACCTAATGGTTCTGGCTTGCTTCATTGACCAGTGAACATGGTAGGTAAGTAGGACGAATGGGCAAAGGTTTGGAGGCAGGGGTATTAGAACCTTGATAGTGAAGGATGGCAGTTGCTGTTAAACGGGTTTGAGGGTATTAACTCAATATAATAGTCTTTGGGATTGGCGTGTAAAGTGACCAGAAATTAAAGCCATGGATTGGGCAACATGAATGTCCAATGATTCATATACTTGCATGGTATGAGCTCCTTCCACTTCCACCAACCTTAACGTGTGACCTTGAATCCTAATGTTAATCGATGTCGTTAATCCCACATTCGACACCCTAAATTAATATGAAACAATAATTATTAGGATCAGTAACTTGAAATATATATATATATATATATATATATATATATATATAATGCAGAGTTAAAATATAGTGCTAGTGCTACCTACTTTGATGCCGGTGAATTCAAAAGAATTAGGGCGTCCATTAATGAGTAGAGCATCTGGAAAAGGAAAAGAATTTCCCTGGTCTAGCCTTTGCTTCAATACCTATATATGGTTGTAGGCAAGAATGTCAACCATTTTAATGAATTTATTATAACTTATACTATTAATAGAAAATTGGTCAAAAGGTTTGGGATATGGGATTGGAATAACAGACCTAGCTAATATGTTCAATCCTCCAAAACCACCAGCAACTCTGTGCATTAAAGAGGAAGGGAAATATGTAAAGGTTCCCATTTGATCTTTCATTTGCATTTTGTAGGTCCATTGGCTGTTTGGTGGGATTGGACAATTTGTCCCAACTACTCCATCTTGCCACCAGCCCTTCCTTTGTTTCACACCATTCCTAATCATCCATTCACATTACCACCATCTATATCAACATTTGCATTACGTGAACTCATTTGACTAGGCACGGAGTTCAAGAAAATAGATAAGACTTTTGAACTTGTGATTTAAAATGAAGCACATATATTTGTGCGGCTATAAATCATTGCATAAAGGTAAATTATTTCCAAATAGGGAAAGAGATCATTCTTTTTAGCACGGACTAAAAAAGAAATAGGTTCACATAAATTGAAACGGAGAAAGTATTTTATACTATCCAGTATAGTCCCACAAAGTGGGGTCTGAGGAGGGTAATAACTATAGAGGCATTACCCTACCCGAAATGGCAGAGAGGTTGTTTCCGACCGTTAATTCAAATTGGGGAGTAGTTTTATATTGAAGTTTTAAAATTATTTTAAGTTAAAACAAAACGAAAAATCTATTTATATATATACATATAAAAGACGAAAATATAATAATAATATACATATAAATTACAAAAATAATAAAATAAAAAATTATATATATATATATATATATTGATTACTTTATTTGGATTAATAAATATAGATATCGTATAATTAAATATGATAAAAAAATGAAAAATCAATATATAAATATAAAAAATAACTACCCATTCAAATTGGGTAGGAGTAGTTTCAAATTTGAGTTTTAAAATTATTTTAAAATAAAAAGCAAAAAACAATTACCAATAAAAAAATGAAAAAAGAGAACAAAAACTACTCATTCAAATCATGAAGTAGTTTCAAGTTGCAGTTTTAAAATAATTTTACTAATTCAATTGGGGAGCAGTTTCAAGTTAGAGTTTTAAAATTATTTTAAAATAAAAAAATGAAAAATCTATTTATATATAATATACATATAAAAACGAAAATATTAAAATAAAATAAAAAAACTACCACATACCTGTGGAGAGAGAGATATAGTAATTGATTACATGTTATAATGACAATATATATATATAAGTGTCATAATTTTTATTAACAATATAATTATACTCAATATTGATAATATAATAAATAAAATACATAACGAAAAAATTATTTGATGACTATGTAAGTCCCTTTAATTTAATGGAGATTTTATTTATTAAACTTTAGATAATATCTATTCTATTTATATATAATAGAATAATCAAATAATTGTGATAATTTCAAATGTAACATTGTCACGACCCAATTCCGGTCGTGATGGCGCCCAGCACACTGCTAGGCCAGCCCGATTAATCAATAAGAATCAAGGAGCTATCAGCTCACATTTAACCACTTTTAGGCATAAACAAAGACAGAACGATAATAATGAAAATATCCAAATACGGGGATTACACATCCCAAACCAATAAACCTCCCAATAGACCAGGAGTAACAAGTCATGAGCCTCTACCAGAATATGTGAAGTATAATAGTGTACACAACTGTGCTCAAGTGCGGAAATAGATAAAAACGGGAATAAAGATAAGCTGGAGAGAGAGTCAGGTCCTGCAGACGCGGGGAGCTACCTTGACTATCCAGAAACAACTCCAAGCAGCTACGGGATCAAGTCTGTTGCGACATACCTGGATCTGCACACAAGATGCAGGGAGTAAAGTGAGTACTTCCAGAATCAGTGGTAATAAGCAAGGGTAAGACAACGAAGGTAAGAATACCCAATATAGCACTAAGTAAAGCTATACACAAATACCCTGCAACAGTGTCAACATGAACAATATCAGCTAACAGCATAACAGCTAACAACATAACAGCTAACAGCATAACAGCTAACCGGTATAGCTAAATGCAATGCAATGCATGAATATGACCGCTACGGCGCGTAGCCCGATCCATTTGGGTACCCTTGCTCACTGTGGGGGTTCAAAATCCGGAGGGGCTCCTACAGCTCAAGCACAATATCATGATACGCTGCAGTGCGCACCCCGATCCACTACCAGTCAGCTAGTATGCAATGCAGCCTCACAAGCTCAAAGGTAGTATTTGAAAATTCTTTTTATCGTTTTTCAGTAGAGAACAGTATATTCCAGAGTATGGAAAACCATTATGACAAAAAATAGCTCAGGACTGGTACTAAAATAACATGTCAATATCATAAAAATAATAATAACGATCCTCGCATGATCCCAATAACTGGCTCACATCCCAAAAATGTACACAACCATCCAAGTAGGAGGTTCACCGGCTCAATAATAGGCAAAAACACATTATAGTATCAACATGTCGGACTAAGCCATAGTCCCCAATCACATTCGACCCTGCACTCACAGGAGAGTACGTGTCTCGCCTCAATACAGCATCACAAAGTGGTATACCGGTATTTCGAACCCGCTGGTCATCACCCATACCCATTACTCACCTCGACTCGGCTCGACGACTAGACCGCGATGCCCTTGCCATGAGAATTGGCCTCCACAGGTATAGAATCTGATCAAATTCAATAGAAATACATCAAAATAGGCCAATGGGACATTACCCAATCAAAATAACTCAAATTACACCAAATACTACTAAGTTGCCAAAATCTGACTTTCGGTACGCTTCTCGAAAAATTACAAAAGTCGCATATTCGGTATTCCTATCTCAACACGAGTCCATGCATATAAAGTTTATCATAATCGGACTCCATTTACCCATTCAAATCAATGATTTTCCATAACTCATGCTTAGGGCTAAAACCTCCATTAATACACCTCTAATTCTCCAAATTTCAGGTAGAAACACCATAATTTAGCAATAATTAGGTCCATAAATGATTACCTGAAGAATTCGATTTCCTCTTAAAATTGCCCTTAATCACCTCTTAGTTAGTGCCTTAGCGTGTTATAACCTTTCTGAAATTTTATCCTTCTGATTTCTATATTACTGATACGATTTCCGCTTCTGCGGACATGGACTCGCACAAGCGAGTCCGCGCCTGCGACAAAATTGTCGCTTCTGCAATCCGTCACTTAACCGACCCAATTCACTTCTGCGGTCCAGGTCTCGCACCTGCGAGACCGCCTATGCGGAAACCACTCCGCTCCTGCGATTGCTCACCCAGCCGCCTACCTTCGCTTCTGCGGCCATTGGTTCGCAAAAGCTAGCTCGCTCCTGCGCTCTTCTATCCGCTTCTGCAGAACTGACCGGCCAGGTCCCTTATCGCTTCTGCGAGACAAATTCCGCTCATGCGGTTGCGCTTCCGCGGAAGCGAAATCACTGCTGCAATTAATGACAGCAGATCCCATAACACAAAATCCTTCCGTTCGACCTCCCGAATTCATCTCGAGGCCCCCGGGACTTCAACCAAAAATACAATTCTACTCTAAATTCGAACTTGTTCCAATCATAAAAACACGTCCTCAAACACACGAATCATCAAATTAAGGCCGATTCAAGCCTAGGATTCAACTCAAACTTCCGAAACTTACATTCTATCAAAAACCCGACCAAACGACGTCCGAATGACCCGAAAATTTGCAGACATACCCAAAATCACCTAACGAAGCTATAGAAATTGTCGGAATTCCATTACAACTCCCGGATCAAAATCTCACCTGCCGTTCGGATTTCGCCAAAATTCAACCTTAGCCATTTCAAGCCTATTTCTACACCGGACCTCTAAATTCAATTCTGATTGCTCCCCTAAGTCACAAATCACCTCCCGGAACTAACAAAATCATCAGAATTTGATTCCGAGGCCTTTAACTACATAATCAACTCTAGGTTGACTTTTTATAAACAAGCTTCATTTCAAAAGGTTATATGCCTCATTTTCAACCAGAATCACTCCTAACTCACCCGATAGACTCTAACACCGATATAGAAACATGAAACATATAAATGAAAGGTAACCCAGTGGTAATTCCCGTGACGATGGGCCGGGTCGTCACAAATATCAAAAATTAACGAAGTGATAAATATTTTTTTAATATTTACCACCCATTGCGCCAGTACGACTACTAGTATATATAATAAAAATTGATAAATAAATAAATTTGATATGTATGAGAAAACATTCTCATTCACTAAAGCCCAAGTAAGCAAAACATACGGCGATTGTTGTGCTATAAACCCAAGAAAAGCCTAAAAATAGCACGATCTAGCCAGTTTTCGTACTTGTCATTCAAAAATAGCCGGTGTATACCAAGTTAATAAAAAAACCACTATTTTGCTGCAACAAAGACCATCCAGTATAATATACTAGAGTTCGGTGCACATGTGTATGAACTTCCAACATATTACCCTGGACCTGTATACTTTGTTGGCTCTAGTATAATATAGTGAATACTGTAGCACCGGTGCTCCACACTCTAGTAATTATGCTCGACCGGTATATTATACTGGAACTCCAGTATATTAGACTGGAGTATTTTTTTGGACTTTGAACTGTATTTTCGTTCAGATTTATCTTTACTAAAAAAGTGACTAAATTTCTATTATTTTTGAACCTGGGCTATTTTTGAATGACCACTTGTAAATCTGCCTATTTTTTAAATTGAAATTTTTACCTCCTATAGCAAAGGTTAACACCTTATTTTGTTTAAATAAATACCATTTAAAAAAAATTATATCTATAGATCCTTTTTAGTTTTATAGCAAAATATTTTATTTTGGTTACTTCCTAACCCTAAGTGTGACAACCGGTCTGTCGTCACATGAATTACCGCCCCCTTTTCCTCGTTACATGCTTCTTCGTGTTTCAATATATATATTTGATGAATTTGAGTCAATTCGGATTGAGCTTGGTAGAAAATGGGACAAATAGTCTCTTTGAATAAGGAATAGTTTGGAAAAGTCAATCAAACGTTGACTTGTGAGTTAAGGGCTCAGAATCGAATTCTGATGGTTCGGTTAGATTCGGGGGATGATTTTTGACTTTGAAGAGTCATCGGAATTTAATTTGGAGATCCAGTGTGAAAATATGCTTGAATTGGCGAAGTTGGAATTTTGGCGGAATTCGGTCGATGAGTGAGATTTTGATCCGGGAGTCAGAAGGGAATTCCGACAGTTGCAGTAGCTTCGTTAGGTGATTTTGGATATGTCTGTAAATTTTCAGGTCATTCGGACATCGTTTGGTCGAGTTTTTGATTGAATGTTGGTTTCGAAAGTTTTAGTTGAAACTTAGGCTTGAATCCGCCTTAATTTGATGATTTTTGTGTTTAAGGATATGTTTTTATGATTGGAACAAGTTTGTATCGTGTTTTGGAGTAGGTTGATGGTTTTGGTTGAGGTCCCGGGGGCCTCGGGGTGAATTCGGGTGATCAAACGGGCCATTTTGGACTTGAGGGAATTGCTGGTTTTAAGTTAAAAATTGCAGAAGATTTTCTTCAATGTGTTCGCATAAGGTAGGATGCGAACGCGTAGAGCAATTTGGAGATGTCCTAGAAATGGTCAATCTGATCGCGGTCAGGGATTGCATTCGCATAGGTTCGAGACCTGGAGTATTGCGTTCGCGTAGAATGTGATGCGAACGCGTAGAGTAAATTGGAAGGGGATGGAATTTGTATATTGCATTCGTATAAGGTTGGATACCTTCGCATAGTAGGATCAGCTGGTGCATCGCGATCGCGGGTGAGGCTATGCGTTCGCATAGAGAAAAATCTGGGCATCAGAATTCATTTTAAGGGTTATTTCATCCGCGACCTATGCCATTTTTTCCATTATTTTTGCACTACCTTGGGAGCTTGTTGATAAAATTTGAAGGGGATTTCGATGGGAAGTGATGGGAGGTAAGTCTCTTGGTTTTAATACATTATTTTATCGAAGAATCTTCCATTAATTCTCTGAAATTGGGTATAAAATTGAAGAAATTAGGGCTTGGTTTTTGCTATGTAAATTTGGGATTTGGTAGCCCATTTGAACTCCGATTTTGATAAATTTTATATGTACGGACTCGTGGCGAGACGAGGATTCCGAAAATATAAATTTCATAATTTTTCGATAAGCAGGCTCGAGGCTCGGGTTTTGCTAGTTTCGAGATTTTTCATAGATTTCGATTGTTTTCGATTGGGTGTTGTTCTATTAGCCTATTTTGAAATATTTGTACTGATTTTGGCCAGTTTTAACGCGCGTGGAGGCCGGTTGAGTTGCAAAGGTATCGCGTGCTAGAGTTTTTGCCGGATCGAGGTGGGTAATACTTGTAAATGATGTCCTGAGGGTTAGTAAACCCTAGACTTGCACATCATAGTGCTATATTGAGGTGACTTGCATGCCGGATAATAGGCGTGGGATAGAGAACCATTAGGGATTGTGACTTGGTCCGTCCCGCTTAATAAAAATACTACCTAATTGCTTGAAATTGAATCCTAATAAAGATATTAATTATCATGAAATGGACTGATTATCATATTTTGGGCTTCGTGCCAAATATTTGAATCCTTCAGGGATTGGTATCACTGTTTTGGCAATACTGTGCATATTTTCATCTGAGACCAAGGTTTTAAAATGATATTTTGCTATTCAACATTTTTATAAGGTTTGAAACTTAAATGAGGCTTTGATGACATTTTAGCTGTGAGCTGTTATGATACTGTTGTCCAAGGGGCTTATATGCATTCATGACTACGCATGGATCGGGCTGCACGCCGTAGCAGGAGTGATATTGATATTGCGCTTGGGCTGTAGGGGCCCTTCCGGAGTCTGAACCCCCACAGTGAGCTCGGGCGCCTTTGCATGGATCGGGTTGTACGCCATAGTGTCATATGTATTGCATTACATACATACATGGGCTTTACATGTACTACGTGGCATGACATTTAGCACTCATGCATTACTAGCATACATGTGTTACCTGCCATATTGACCAGATACCCTGGTGGAAATTGTCAAGGAGTGTTGAGCCCAAGGGGCTGATTTGAGTGCTGACTTGCACTGTTTGAACTGCTAAAAGGAGATTTCAAAATAATCTACTCATATATGTTACAAATAAATACCCTGAAAATGTGCTTCAGTTTAAAAGATGATTCGGTATGATTATAACATGAGATAGTGCTTTGTGTGGTTATCTTTTCCTTAGCATTATTTACTTTTATTACCGCTGAGTTGGAAGTACTCACTCGACTCCCTGTACTATGTGTGCAGATTCAGGTACTTGGAAGCTTAGTTGAGCTTGGTGCTGGTCTAGAGCTCCATTTGGGATTCATCGAGGTAGCTGTCTGGCGTTCGCAGGACCCGACTTTCCCGTACTTTCTTATGTTCAGACATTTTCTGTGTTTTAGACTTATTCTGTATATTCTATTGTTGGTATTTTGTTACTCAATAGAGGCTCTCGACTCGTGACCCCGAGGTCTTGGAAGGTGTTGTGTTGATATTGGGATATTTTTCATTATCTCGGTTAAACTACACATTATATCTTGTTATTATTAATTTTGAAAAACAAAAACGTGAGCTGGTAGCTCGGTGTTGGGTGTAATTGGTCAGGCTGGCCTAGCAATATGCTGGGCACCATCACGATCGGATTTTGAGGTCGTGATAAGTTGGTATCAGAGCCTAGGTTACTAAGCCTCATGAGTCTTGAGCTGGTTAGTAGTGTCTCGTGGATTGGTACGGAGACGTCTGTATTTATCCTCGAGAGGCTGCAAACCCTTTAGGAAACACTTCACATTCTTGGAATTCTTATCGTGCGTACTTGATTCAGATTGAGATATAATTTTTGAAATTCCTTCCACACGTCTGTGTACACACGCAGGCGCTCAGTAATATAATTGCCTTGATGGCTTGTGATTCCCCGATCGAGGGGTGAGATATAATCTCCGTGAGTTCATGTTGGGTCAGTAGGGGGGACTTGAGGCCGGATCTTTGTCTATGGCTTGAGCACCGAGGTGCTGATTTTGCGAGCTGGTATTATGAAATTTATATGATCAGTATTGTCCCTAATTGTGAAAATGGCGGCTTGATAATGGGTGAGTTGTTAGGTGTTCGACTCTTATTGTGATCCGTTGTGTAGCCCCGAGCTATGGGCGTGGTTTATATTTTCATGTCTCTTAGTGGAAAGGTAAAGTGCATTACGTGTGGTAGTATGAGTTTAGACTCAGGATGACCGAATTGGTTGTGTTATGTGTATTATGGTGAAAGGTATTTGATATGTGTTATAATTCGAGCATGTGCAACGCATGTCTATGTATCAATTTTGATAATATAATTTGTGTAGTATTGAGATCGATGTTGTTGATATATATTGTGATGTCTTGTCGAGTTGTGGACGTATTGTTATGATGGTTTTGGTGATTCTCTGGCAGTGATAGGCCAAATTACAAAGAAAACTCTGTCGTTTGAAAAATTTGGGACTTAGAAAAGATTTTTGTCACCTAAAGAGTGGGCTTAACTGTTGTGTGTGAATGAACGCAAGAATTGTAGAAAAGATAAGATTTCTGATGATTCGAGTCTTCGCCAAAGCTTGTAAATGAATTGAGTTTAATCTCACTATAACATTGTGGCGTCATTAGAGGAAAAGTACTATGGGATGTTAAGAGTGCCTTGATGTATGACTTCGAGCTAAGTTGGGGAGGTTGCTATTGACTAGCTGATTTCACTGTTGTGTGCTATGTTGATTATGTCTCTAAGTATAATGGAAAATTTTGGTAAAGGTTATATGGTGCGTCGTAGATGTGAAAAAATATTAGGATGTTTTGAGTTGTTGTTGATGAAGAAGGCTCAGTGTATAGAAAAGAAAGATGGTTTTTTGTATCTGTATGTAATCATGTTCTGCGGTGTTAGAATTCTAACAAGGCACAAGTGGTTTTGTTCAATAAGACAGTTGAGTTACAGCTGAATAAGGGTGAAGGACGCCCAAGAATGGTTTTGCGGTGTTCAAGATTTTGCTTGTAGCCTTAATTCCTCCATTTTCAGAGATTAAATCTATAATTTATCGGTATAATAACATAATTTGGGTCCAAGAGTTCTTACCTGATGATACTCCTCAATTTCCTCTTCAAAATTGCACATCTTTCTCTTAGTTCGAAGCCTCAATTGATTCTAACACTTCTGAAATTTCGAATAAGCTGAAGCATTAAACTTATAGTGGTTTTCGCTTCTGCGACTCTGGAGTCCCTTCCGCGCTCCCGCTTCTGCGGAGAAACAGTCGCTTCTGCGGCTTTCACTTAAATTATCAACTTCCGATTCTGCGGATAATCCCCCGCTTTCACGACCTCGCATACGCGGACAAAAGTCTGCTTCTGCGAAAACTTCCAAACCGACCAACTTCGCTTCTGCGGGCTCCCCTAAGCGATCTCATGTAAAATTCCCGTTTGACCTTCCGTAATCATCCCGTGGCCCCTAGGACCTCAACCAAAAATACAAACTCATTCTAAAACATCATACGAATTTGTTCCAATCATAAAATCATGCCCTTAAACACAAAAATCACCAAATTACCTCGGATTCAAGCCTAATTTTCCTTAGAACTTCCGGAACCTACATCCAATCAAAAACCCGACCAAATGATGTCCGAATGACCTAAAGATTAGCAGACATTTCCAAAATCTTCTAACAAAGCTACTACAACAGTCAGAATTCCAGTCTGACCCCCGGATCAAAATCTCATCTATCAACCGGATTTCGCCAAAATTCCAACTTAGCCAATTCAAGCCTATTTCTACACCCTGGACCTCCAAATTCAATTCCGATCGCTCCCCTAAGTCAAAAATCACCTCCCGAAGCTAAATGAAACACCGAAATCCACATCCGACTCCTCTAACCGCATAGTCAACTTCAGGTTGACTTTTCAGAAACAAGCTTCATTCTAAAAAGCTATATGCCTTATTTTCAACCAGAACCAATCCAAATTCACCCGATAGACTCAAATACAGATATAGAAACATGAAAGAACATAATGAGGGGATAACCGGTAACTCTCATGACGACGTGCCGGGTCATCATATTTTTAAGAGCATTTCAATGTATCTCTCTGTATTTTTATGTATTTTGATTGGATTCACTATCTTTTGTTTCATTGTAATTCAACATATCTCGTTGTATTCCATATATTTTATTGTATTTGGTGTCTCTTTTTCTCATTGTATTTCAATATATCTCTCTGTACATATTATATCTATTTCTTTGTATTTTGCGGTTTAGAATCTTTTTTTAACTGAAATATATAAAATGTGTGTGTTATAATTGAGTTTGTTGAGTTATATTAGGAGTCTATTATGTTTATTGATTCACTTTTCATTTTAAAAATAGTGTAATCTCATATTTCACGCCGTGAATACAATCGAATACAATAATCTATCCAGTTGTAATCCCATGTTTCACTTTCATGAATATAGTAACAGTCGAACACAACAACTAATTAGTTGTACTTCCCTTATTCACGCCTATTTTTGCTACTGTATTCGTGAATATAATAGCTTAAATACATCAAATACATCTTATAACCACAGAAAAGGTATCTATATTCCGTAATATGGTAAATGATATATGTAGATGGCTAATTACTACTAAAAGATAGTGCTTTATGAAAATTTCTCTTTTAAATTTCTCCCAAGAAATGTTGTTGGAGGCCCAAAAATCTCATTTCATCAATTCTGAGCTTCATTAAGGAGTAATAATCTTTCTAAACCATACACAAACTTGACCATAGCTAGTAATTGACTATGGTTGGTACAAGGCATGTCTAGAAGATTTTTTGTTTTCTTTTTTCTGGAAAGCACAACAGTTCCCATAACTTATAAGTCACTGTTTAATTAACCAAAAAAAAATTAGTACTTCTTCCATTCCAGTTTATGTTAACCTATTTTATTTTTGGTCCGTTCCAAAAGAAAATATCATTTTCTAAAATTGATAACAATTTAGGTTAAACTTTCAATTCTACCTTTAATAAAATGCTTTTATAACCACACAAATACTCTAAGTCTCTTTTTGACTTGTTTAGGACCAGAAATTCCAAAAGTGTTCATTGTATCTTAAATTTCATACCCAAATAAGCATACATAAATTGAAACAGAAGAAGAATTCACCAATTATCACACGATGATAAACCAATCCCTTAAATTATACACTTGTCAGCAGCCAGCAGGGGCAGGGGGTACATTGATGACACCGCTTCGTAGAATATTTTACCATGTTTAAAAATATGCTAAAAAAATTAATATTGTAAATTCAGGCCAAAGATTTAAAAAAGGTTAAAGTGATACAGCAGCGGACATATTAGCATCCAACTCAAACGAATTGGTAAGAGCTCTATGAAAGAAAATATGGCATGGGATAGCCACTATTTAAGGTGATATTTATTTTTTATCCACTAATTTTACTATTAAGTAAAAATAATTATTATTTTATTAAAATTAATATGAAAAGATATTTTTACCCTTTCTTTCATTGCTTTTCTTCCCAAACCCTCGCTTCTCTCTTTGCATCAAATACATTGTAGCGCCAACCTCATACTAACTCAGTCTGAAATTTCCACTTTCTAATCGATTAATTAGTAATTATCATAGATGGAATGATAGGCGAAAGCTGCTTAGGAGCTAACTTTAAGAAAGTGAACATTAGTATGCTCTAACAACCTTAAGGTATGACTAAACAGGGCGTATTGCACTAACAGAGGAAATATTTGACTGTGTCATTCACTAGTTTCTTTGGAGACAAAATTCAGGGATTGTGCAAAAATATTCAAATACAAATAGCTGCTTACTGGAAATTCTCAACACAGTATTCAAATGAACACCAACAAATACCTTCAAAAACGTTTGCTCATCCTACTACGGAACGTCCTCGAAAAAAAATGCAATAATCTAGAATGACTACGCTTACAATTACAATACTGGTTCTTTTCCTATTGCTCTATTGATCCTTCAGTAAAATGGTAACCATGGTTACCAGGAGGAGATGCTTCCCCTTAAACAGTGAAAGGGTAGTTGATCTTGAGTTTTAGTTTCTTAAACTTAAACTAACAAGTTTAAAAGTTAAGGACAATAAGTCCTGAATTTACAGTTACAAGTTCAAAATAAAGACAATAGGTTCTGAAATCCTGAACTTAGACTAACAAGCCCAAAAAATAATGACAATAAATCATGAACTTAGACTAACAAACTTAAAAGTTAAGGACATTTGGTCCTGAACTTACAGGTACAAATTCAAAAGTTAAGAACATATAGTCATGAAGTTAAGTTCAAAAGTTAAGGACATGTAGTCCTGAAGTTAAATTTAAAAGTTAAGGATATGCAGTCCTGAAGTACTGAACTTAAAGTTTCAAGTTCAAAAGTTAAGACATGTAAGCTTGAAGTCCTGAACTTAGAGTTCAAATTCGAAAATTAAGGTCATATAGGGTGTGTTTGGTATGAAGGAAAAAAAATTCGAAAAATATTTTTCAATTTTCTCATGTTTGGTTGGATTAAATATTTTGAAAAACATTTTCATTATTAACTCATTTTCCTCTAATTGGAGAAAAATTTAATATTTTCCAAAACTCCTTCCTACCCTTCCCCACCCTTACCAACCCACCCCCTCTTCAAAAAAACATTTTGTTTATAATTTTTTTTACTTTATTTTTTTTCTGCAATTTCAAATTTATATTTTTTCATTTTTGTGCATCACCCTTCCACCTAACCCCCCCCCCCCCCCCAAAAAAAATTGTAATTTAAATTTTTATATTTTTTCGTTTTACTTCATCCCCTCCCTCCACACCTGCCCCGCCTCCACCCCAAAAAAAATATTTAAATATATTTTTCCGTTTTAATTTTATTATTTATCAATTTAAAGACTCAAAATTTTACAAGTTACAAAATTATGAATTTGAAGGTTTATATGTTTAGAAATTTGCATAATTAGAAATTATAAAGTTTACAGATTCAAAATTCCACAATATTAAAAATTTAGTGATTCGAAAGTTCATAAAACTTGTGGGTCCGAAAGGTTGCTGGTTTTAAAATTTATAGCTTCATATTTATTACATCTAAATTATTTATAAATACTCTTGAGAAATCATTTTCCTTAATTTGCATACCAAATATCGAAGAATGAATAAGATTACTACTTATTTTTCAAAAAAATATTTTCACGAAAAGCATTTTCCTTTATACTAAACACACCCATAGTCCTGAAGTTAAATTCAAAAATTAAGGACGAGCAAAAAAGTACTTCCATCCAAACAATTAACATTTATTAAAGCAATGACTACAGACTTTTTATATAGTTGCTTAAAAGTAAATATATGTTTTAGTTGCTAACTGCGCATTTCCCCCTCTATAAAATTATGCCAAATATCAAGGCTTCCATTGCGTACAATAGACCTTTGTAGTTCGGCTCTTTCCTAAACCCTGCGTATAGCGAAAACTTAGTATAACAAACTACTCTTTTTATCAAGGCTTTCACTTTATGAAATTAGAGTAAAGGCAGTCTTGCTTCTAATACAAATCAAAATCAAAGCACAACAACTTAACTGAAGTTCATAGCTAGAATAAACAAAATATACAAAAGCGTTTCTGACCAAAAGCGTAACTTCCACATAACTAAAACCAACCTGGTGCACTAACAAGTGACAACACATTATATAGGACAATAGGAAGAAAGACCATTCCACAGAAAGAGTGCCGAGACTTGGAATATAAATAAAAGAACAAGGGGCAGTTCTGTCATTTCAGGATCAAAGCTGTCTACAATTCTGTCATGAATTATGTTGCGTCGACTCTCCAAAATGTTGCCCCACCCATGTCGAATCCTCCAAAAATTCACTACTTTTGAAAGATCCGACGTACACCCGGCAACATTTTCGAAGAGTCCGAGCAACATAAGTCATGAATTGCTGCCAACAGAACTTAAACTTGTCATCTCATATACGTATCTTTGCTGAAACATCAATATGCCAAGTTACACGACGACATAAAAGACAGAGTAAAAGAGCAGCCCGATGCACAAGACATCTCACGTTCACAAAGGGCCCGGAGAAGGGTCGTACCCCAAAGGGGGTGATATAGACAATCTAATACAAGCGGTTGCTTCCACGGCTTGAACCCGTGACTTATAGGTCACAGAGAAAACTTTACTGTTGCTCCAAGACACCCCTTCAAGAAAGGATAACGAGTAGAGGAAGGGGGGGGGGGGGGGGGGTGCACAAAGCTGGAATCGGGGAATCTCAAGGGGCGTAATGTAGACATTCTAACCTAATACAAGCATTAGTTGTTGCTTCCACAATTCACTCAGTGACCTAAAATAACTTTACTATTACTCGAAGGCTCCATAAAGAATGAAAGGAAAATAATGAAGATAATAGAAAATGGTTACACAGATGATATGAGCTGATGACTGCTCTGAAAGGAACAAAAAGAGAGGAAAGAAAGAAACTAATGCAAGATATTTTCTTAGTTTTGCTTGGTCTGGAAACTGATAAAGAAAAGACACTTTAGCACTTCATTTCTCAGCTCATCTCATACAGTTCGAGTATACTTAACCAACAAGGATTGTCAAGTAACAAAGTAAAAAAATAAATAAATAAAGGTAAGGAAAATATATACTAATCTAACCTAAAAAAATTGTTACAGATTTAATAATATATACTCCAATATCAAAATTACTTGAAAGTGAGGAAGAACAAAAATGACATCCAGCTCATAACTTCATTATATATGAATTTAAAGTGAGAAGCATGAATTTTCATGCAAAGGAGAGGTAACAGAATATATGGGCTTCATTCAACTTTTAAAAGTCATTTACCAACCAAAAAAGGCAAAAGAATAAAATGAATTAATACCTATAATAAAAAAGGCCTAATTAGCTTTTATGTGAACACACGAAAACAAAGGAAAAAACGAAACCCGAGTTTTAGAAAAAGGATACGAATAGGTAAAATGGAAAATATATCAAAATCTTCTATTACTTAACAACAAATATCCATGAACCCTGAATCATCCTGGTTAAACAGTCAAATGATGCTTAAGGAAAAAGACTGAAACAGTGAAATGAAAACATTCAGTTGGACGCGTATAAGTATTTACAAACTCAAAACGGCATGATTTTGCATGCAAAGAGGGGAAAAGAGCATATAACAATAACAACAACAACAACAACAACCCGTGTAATTACACTTGAGAGGATAGAATGTATGCAAACCTTACCCGATCGGAAGAAGGTAAAGAGGATGTTTCCAAAAAACCCTCCGCTCAAAGAGGGGAAAAGAGGATACAGCCCACAAAAGGCCAACAGAAGAAATGGAGTATAACAATATCAAGAAAAGAGAGGCCTAATTAGCTCCATGGAACAAATTTAAACAAAAGAAAAAAAAGGATTGCCACAAAAAGAAAATGTAAAAAGATAGTAAAACAACAAAATACCAAAATTGCCAACTAATAAGTACACCAGAGAGTCCGGAACCAAAGTAAGTGATTTTGGAGTAAAATTAGCCGTTATATAGGTTAAAAATAAAAATAAAAAACAAACTATATACAACACCACAATTAGTGGCGTTGTATTTAATGGTGATAAATTACAACGCCACAATTAGTGGCGTTGTACATATTATTAAAAACCCTTGAAGCCCGTCGTCTTCCTCACAATTCTCTCCCCCATTTTTTAAACTCCTCTCGGTCCCCCCTTCCCCCACAGCCATTTCTGCCATCTTTTTTTAAAAAAAAAAAAAAATGTCCCCCCGGTTTGTTGGTATTGTGTATGACGTGGGTCCCACTGTCGAGTAAGGCTATTGGTGTTGTGGATATACGGGTTTGGAGCCATTATATTCATCTTTTCATCCGTGAAAAATCAAATTCGAGGTATGTTTCATATTACTATTATTTTATTTGTATTTTAGATTGCATAATAGTTTTAATTAGTTTATGTTATTTTCCGGATTAGTATAATAATATATACTCCCTCCGTTTCAATTTATGTGAACCTATTTCCTTTTTAGTCCGTGCCAAAAAGAATGACCTCTTTCCTTATTTGGAAACAATTTACCTTTATGCAATGATTTATAGCCACACAAAATAAAGGTGACTCATTTTACACCACAAGATCAAAAGTCTTCTCCATTTTCTTAAACTCCGTGTCCAGTCAAATGGGTTCACATAAATTGAAACGGAGGGAGTATATGCTTTCATGTTAATATTTTGTTTATATATATTTGTTTAATCTATATTATTTGTTAGTTGTAAAATACAGACCTTTTTAGCGTAGTAAAACATACTCTTTTAGGCTAGAAGATTTTAGAGCCATGTAGCGTAGTAATGTGTAGTAATTAGCTTGGATTGTTGACCCTCAAAATTAAGTTATTAAAAATTATTGAACCCGGGAGCTCAAAAATTATCGAGTCCGGGACCCATATTATCAACAATTTGTACAATTAAATTATTTAAAATGTAACTTTAAATTATAAAAAAATACATAACGATTAAAAAAAGTTTGGTGCTGCTGGACCTCAAAAATATCGAGCCCGGAACCTATATATTAGTAATTTGGACAATTAAATTATTATAAATATAACTTTTAATTATAAAAAAATATATATCCATTAATAATAGTTTAGTGTTGCTGGGCCTCAAAAATATCGAGCCCGGGACCCATATTATCAGCAATTTGTATAATTAAATTATTTAAAATGTAACTTTATATTATAAAAAAATACATAACGATTAATAATAGTTTGGTGCCGCTGAGCCTCAAAATTAAGCTATTAAAAATTATCGAACTCGGGAGCTCAAAAATATCGAGCTCAGGACCCATATTATCAGCAATTTGTACAATTAAATTATTTAAAATGTACCTTTAAATTATAAAAAAAAAAATACATAACGATTAATAATAGTTTGGTGCCGCTGGGCCTCAAAAATATCGAGTCCGAGACCCATATGTTAGTAATTTGGACAATTAAATTATTATAAATATATCTTTTAATTATAAAAAAATACATAGCTATTAATAATAGTTTGGTGCCGCTGGGCCTCAAAAATATCGAGCTCGGGACCCATATTATCAGCAATTTGTACAATTAAATTATTTAATGTGTAACTTTTGTAAGTTATTAAAATTTAATTTTACAGTTGACGACATGGATGCGTCCATACATCCTGGCCCTAGGAGCTCAGATCTATTAGGCCTACAGCCCCAACATCGATCAGAGTACACCTGGGATGGGCAGTTGTTGACACAGACATTCCGGGCTCGGAGAGTGGATGTCTTGTGGGAGCTCCTAAGTGAGCGCGATTTACATCCTAGAGTCATCCATCACTAGGAGGAGATGGGATTCTATAGGATTATTCGCATTGGCCGGATACAGCTTGACTATTCCTTAATCACGGCTATGATTGAACGCCGGCGACCGGAGACGCACACCCTTCCACTTTCCCATTGGCGAGGCCACTATTACGTTGCAGGACGTAGAGGTTTTATATGGCCTGTCAGCCGATGGGTTGTCAGTTCTATTTCCTGCGAACATGAGGCATTTTTCGCGCGAGGCGTATTGGGATTTTGCTTCAGATGCTCATAGGTTTGAGGTCGGAGGTCGTGGATCCCAGGGCTGGGATCAGTCGGATACAGTTATCCCCTATTCGACAGCGCCTGGAGCAGCTCCACCCTATTATCACTGATCAGTCAGAGGAGGAGGATGTACTTCACTACACTAGGATGCTGCTGCTCCTTCTATTTGGGGGTGTCTTGTTCCCGAACACTTCGGGTAATTTAGTAAGCCTCTGCTTTCTCCATCACATCACACGGTTCGAGGATACATACAGCTGGGGTGCTGCTGCCCTCGCATTCTTATACAGGCAGATGTGCCGGGCTTCTATGGGCACACAAAGAGATATTTGCGGCTTCCTGCCCCTTCTACTGGTGAGAACATATTCAATGAAAATATTCGTTACTTACAAATCTACCCAGCTATAATTTATCTCACAGTATACATCAACTTTCTATGTTAGGTTTGGGTGTGGGAGCGATTTGTGCAGCTCAGGCCACCTTTGCCACAGCTACCAGCTGACGTCGCATTTCCACACCTGCCTTTAGCTTCTAGGTGGGTCATGCGGCGTGGACTTTCACGGGTGTAAGATGCCCATCATAATCTCCCAAACATCAGGGATGTGTTAGACTTCCTCGAGGATGCACAGGTGAATATCTAACTAAACATACCAGTTATTGTTTAATTTAGTGTTACGCATACTAATCATTTGTGTTATTATATGATAGTTCATCTGGACACCTTATAGCGAGGACTTGTTAGCTCTTCTGCCAGCGTACTGTGCTCTAGGCCAACATATTTGGAGGACTTCTGTCCCTCTTACATGCCTAGATATAGTGGAGCATCATGCCTCGTAGCGGATTTCTCGTCAGTTTGGCATGCTGCAGCCTAATGTAAGGGATGCCATGCAGGCAGAGACAATATAGGCTGCAGCATGCCAAACTGACGAGAAACCCGCTCTGAGACATGATGATCCACTATATCTAGGCATGTAAGAGGGGCAGAAGTCCTCCAAATATGCTGGCCTAGAGTACAATACGCTGGCAGGATAGCTAGCAAGTCCTCGCTATAAGGTGTCCAGATGAACTATCAAATAACAACACAAATGGTTAGTATGCGTAACACTAAATTAAACAATAACAGGTACATTTAGTTAGATATTCACCTGTGCATCCTCGAGAAAGTCTAACACATACCTGATGCCTGGGAGATTATGATGGGCATCATACGCCCGCGAAAGTCCACGCCGCATGACCCACCTAGAAGCTAAAGGCAGGTGTGGAATGGCGACGTCAGCTGGTAGCTGTGTCAGAGGCGGCCTGAGCTGCACAAATCGCTCACATACCCAAACCTAACATAGAAAGTTGATGTATACTGTGAGATAAACTATAGCTAGGTAGATTTGTAAGTAACGGATATTTTCATTAAATATGTTCTCACCTATAGAAGAAGTAGGAAGCCACAAATATCTCTCTGTGTGCCCATAGAAGCCCGACACATCTGCCTGTATAAGAATGCGAGGACAGCAGCACCCCAGCTGTATGTGGCTGTATCCACGAACCGTGTGATGTGATGGAGAAACCGGAGGCTTACTAAATTACCCGAAATGTTTGGGAACAAGACACCCCCAAATAGAAGGAGCAGCAACAGCCTAGTGTACTGAAGTACATCCTCCTTCTCTGACTGATCAGTTACAGTAGGGTGGAACTGCTCCAGGCGCTGTCAAATAGGGGATAACTGTATCCGACTGATCCCAGCCCTGGGATCCTCGGCATCCGGCCTCAAACCTGTGAGCATCTGAAGCAAAATCCCAATACGCCTCGCGCGGAAAATGCCTCATGTTCGCAGGAAATAGAATTGGCAACCCATCGGCTGACAGGCCATATAAAACCTCTACGTCTTGCAACGTAATAGTGGCCTCGCCAATGGGAAGGTGGAAGGGTGTGCATCTCCGTGCATCTCCGGTCGCCACCGCTCAATCATGGATGTGATCAAGGAATAGTCAAGCTGTATCCGGCCAATGCGAATAATCCTATAGAATCCCATCTCCTCCAGGTGATGGACGACTCTAGGATGTAAATCGCGCTCACCGAGGAACTCCCACAAGACATCCACTCTCCGATCCCGGAATGTCTTGTGTCAACAACTGCCCATCCCAGATGTACTCTGATCGATGTTAGGGCTGTATACCTAACAGATCGAGGTCCTAGGGCCAGGATGTATGGGCGCATCTATGTCGTCAACTGTAAAATAAATTTTTTTAATAACTTATAAAAGTTACACATTAAATAATTTAATTGTACAAATTGCTGATAATATGGGTCCCGGGCTCGATATTTTTTAGGCCCAGCGGCACCAAACTATTATTAATAGTTATGTATTTTTTTATAATTAAAAGATATATTTATAATAATTTAAATGTCTAAATTACTAACATATGGGTCCCGGACTCAATATTTTTGAGGCCCAGCGGCACCAAACTATCGTTATGTATTTTTTTTATTATTTAAAGTTACATTTTAAATAATTTAATTGTACAAATTGCTGATAATATGGGTCCCGGACTCGATAATTTTTGAACTCCCGGGTTCGATAATTTTTAATAACTTAATTTTGAGGATCAACAATCCAAGCTAAATACTACACATTACTACGCTACAAGGCTCGAAAATTCCTAGTCTAAAAGAGCCTATGTTTTACTACGTTAAAAAGGTCTTTATTTTACAATAACAAATAATATAAATTAAATAAATATATATAAAAAAAATATTAACATGAAAACATATATATTATTATAATAATCCGGATAAATTACACATACTAATTCGAAAAATAACATAAACTAATTAAAACAAATATGCAATCTAAAATACAAACAAAATAATAGTAATATGAAACATACCTCAAATTTGATTTTTCACGGATGAAAAAGATAAATATAATGGCTCCCCCGTACATCCACAACACCAATAGCCTTACTCGACAATGGGACCCACGTCTTACACAACACCAACAAATCGGAGGGACAAAAAAAAATTTAAAAAAAGATGCCAGAAATGGCTGTAGGGGAAGGGGAGACTGAGAGGATTTTTAAAAATGGGGGAGAGAATTGTGAGGAAGACGACCGGCTTCAAGGGTTTTTAATAATATGTACAACGCCACTAATTGTGGCGTTGACCATGTCAGAACTGTCTCTGACATGTTCAACGCCACAATTAGTGGCGTTGTAATTTAACACCGTTAAATACAACGCCACTAATTGTGGCGTTGTATATAGTTTGGTTTTTTTTTAACGTATAACGGTTAATTTTACTCCAAAATCACTTACTTTGGTTCCGGACTCGTACACCAGATCATGAACCTGAGATATCTGTTGATACCGCTTAAATAATAGATAAAAAGGGAAAAATAAGAGAAACAAAAGAAATTAAAAAAGGCACCATAGCGCAAACCTCAGAAAAATATAAGAAAAAGGACAAATCCACTTCAAAAAAAAATCTAAAAGAAAAAAAGATGAGAAATTTATCCACCAAAAAAAAAAACATAAGACATAAAATCTGTCAAGTCCTGTAGGAACTTGGCTTAACAGTATGAAGTATGGATTATATGAAAGTAATGAAATAAGAAGCAAATGGGCAATGGCTACAAATCCAATAACAAAAAACCAAGCCACTGACCATAACAAACTCATCAACACTTCAATAACATTGTTTCCTCGTGGTCATGTCACTGTTCATCTGCAAAATCATGCACAAGTATTAATACATTTAATAAGGGGAGAAAGGGCTGGAGTTGAGTATAAGGCTAAAGCAAATCAAAATGACATTCAAGCGCGAACAATAACATCACGAAGTTGAATGACTTTTAAGTGTAGAATTTACATGTCATACAAACACTAATTGAAAATGAAATAGCCTTTAGCTCAGTACAACTGAACAATAAGTTCGAAGAGTACTCTTTGGTCTTTGAGATGGTCAGTGATCAATCAACTAGGCCTCAGTTCAAGTACGCTATATGAATTCTACCCATTTGCTCACTTCATGCCCATTTTACATCAGCTATAGCTAATCTAAAACACAATCTAGGAGCTAATTACTAGGATATACCAATTAGTGAATACTTTTGACAGCAGAACCAGGCACTTGGAGACAAGAAATATTTAGAAAATCATGAAGAACTTTACATCTACCGGACGCCAAACATGGAAATAAAAATAAACACAACAGTGTTAACCTAGTCGACCTAACTTTACACATTTTCTAGCATACCAAATCCGCGTAGTTAATCAAATCACTAGCAAACATGTAAGTAGTAGGGGAAAAAATCAAGAAATGCTGGCATTTTCTGGAAAGATATTTCTTAAGAGTTTGTAAACATGAAGAAAACAATTTCAAAACTGGGAATCTGGTATGCAAAGATCTGAAAAGTAAGAAAGGAACAAAAAGACAACTTAACACAAACATAGTACTCCCTTCGTTCCGGTGACACACTTCCATTTTTAGTTTGTCCTAAAAAGAACGACACTTTTCTAGATTTAGAAAGGGTTTAACTTAAAATTTTCCATTTTACTCCCTTCGGTTCAGAATAAGTGTCCAATTTACTTTTTGATTTTGGTCCAAAATAAGTGTCTAGTTAGGTAATCAAGAAAAAATTCAATTTGTTTTTACTATTTTACCCCTATGGGCATATTCCTAAAAAATTCTCTCAATCATATTAACTTACTAAATAAGGGTAGTTTAGTCACACTAGGTAATTTTATATAGGATTTAGTATTTTCTTAATGGGCATGCTAAAGGTAAATTGAACACTTATTGTGGAATGAAGGGAGTACCTGTTAATGAAATGATATATAGTCATACAAATGTTTATAGCTTGGTTTAACCCACAAGTTTCAAAATTCTTTTTTTTTTTTTCTTTTTTAAATTTCGTGTTCAATCAAACAAATATTTATGACGTTTCATACCACAAATTTCAAGATTCTTTTTTTCACTCTTAAAATTCTGTATCCAAATACCACCACATAAATGAAGACAAATGGAGTACTTAATACAGAGTATTATCAAATAGAAGACTAAGTACCACAAGTGCGATGAGTAGCCACTATTCCTCGGTAGCTTAGCAGGTGAAGGTTGGCCAACCTGCTTATTTGGGTAGGCCTGCATTAGCCCGGGCGCCACTCCACCGCTAGAACCACCAATGCTGCTACCACCAACACCACCACCATATACCCCTAAACCTGAAACACCCCCTCCTAAACTACCCAACATCCCACCATAAACTCCTACAAACGGATTCACAAATCCTACATAAGGATTCACAACCATTCCACCATACAATTGATTCATCATCGCTAGATTCGGGTCCTGACCCACCATTCCCATATTCTGAGCAGCCGCAACTGATGGTGGCATTGCCAGTAGCGGGTGGTGTATCACCTCGGTCGTAATACTGGCCTCTCCTCCACCAATTTTTGGCTCAGCAGCCTTCTTGCAGTACAACTTCCTCCCCTCAAACACCTTACACGGCTCTTCTAAACATCTTTTTGCCTCCTCAACCGTTTTATACACAAACAAAGCATACCCTTTTGATTTCCCAGTTGTTGGATCAAATCCCATTGGTCCAACCTCAATTTCCCCAAACTTTCCAAAAAACAACCTTAATCTCTCCGGACTCACGTCACGCGGCACATTACTCACGTAAATCTTCCTATTACCAAACTCCATGGTCCCATTAACGGAAGTGTCCTTCACAGCAGCCAACTTACAAGTAGCCACGCGCCCGTTGATTGTCATCTGAGGTTTCTTTAATGCTTTATCAGCTGATTTTCGGGACTTGAAGACCAAAAAAGCATAACCTTTTGCCTTGCCGGTATTATGGTCCATCACGACGTTACATTCCTCGACTTCTCCGAACTGTTCAAAAACGGAGATTAGGGTTTGGCGCGTGGTATCACTCGCTAAGCCGTAGATGAAGATTTTCCGGTGAGTGATGTCATTGTCGGCAACTGAATTGATAAGGTTGTAAAAGGAAGGGTGAGCTATAGCGGTGTCTACGGCTAGGGTAAGGAGTTGATCTTTAGAGTAAGGTTCGAGAAGATTCTGGAGTTTTACGGGAGTCGGCTGGTCGGAGTCCGAATCAGAATCGGGTCGGGTTGGGCTATTGGATTTGGGTATCTTTTGCTGCTTCTTGTTGTTCTTCAGTTTTTTGTCGATTATTGAGGGTGTAGCGATGATGGCATCTGCCTTTTTGATGAGCTTCCGCTTCTTTGCACTGTTTCTAGCCATATGGAATTTGGACTTCTGTTGAAGAAAGGAAGATTATAAGGTTTTGGGTGAAATTGACTCACAGAAAGAGAGAAAAGACGAAGGTAAGAGGACAGGGTTTTGGGTTTCGTAGTGTTTTACAAAAAGCAAACAAGACTTTAGTCAGTTCTCTATTATTGAGGCCCACAAAGATTGAAGGGCTGGCCCAATGATCAGATAGTCCAAAATAGCCCTGCTAAAAAAGGACGTAATTCGGTAAAATAGCACCGGCTGGTTAGTTCGGATCCATAATTAAAAAATAATCAGGATTTGTAAATTTATTAAAAAATAACTACTCCCTCCGTTTCAATTTATGTGAACATATTTCACTTTTTAGTCTGTGCCAAAAAGAATGACCACTTTCTTATTTGGAAACAATTTACCTTTATGAAATGATTTATAGCCACACAAAATAAAGGTGCCTCATTTTACACCACAAGATCAAAAGTCTTCTCTCTTTTCTTAAACTCCGTGCCCAGTCAAATGAGTTCACATAAATTGAAACGGAGGGAGTATTATTTTTTTATAACACAGAAAGTTCTAGCATAATATAGTGGAGATTGATGCACTTGTGCATGAACGTCTAATATGTTGGAATTCCAGTACCAAAAGATCCGGCATAATATACTGGAAATTGGAGCACATGTGTATGAACTTCCAGCATATTATTTTGAACCATTATATTGTACTGGAGCTCCAATATATTATGATGGAACTATAGTATATTATGCTGGAATGACAATATATTATGTTGGATCTCTAGTATATTATGCTGGAAGTTCACATATAAAAAACTCGAACTCCAAATATTTTTTGTATTGAACAGTATTTCCGTTTAAAAATTTCGATTGCTTTTGACTTTAGCTATTTTTCAATTACCACTTGTAAATCTGACTATTTTTGAATTTCACCGAATAGCCATATTCATAATTGTTATTTGAAAATAAGCTGCATTTCAAAAAGTAATTGAAATATAGTTATTCTTTCATGCTCAAATAAAATTTGAACAAAAATAATGCAACCTTACAAAAGGAAAAAAAAAAACTCAACGATCCGCTTTCTCAATTTTTTCGCTTTTCTTGTCACTAACACATTATAAAGTCCTTGGACTTCTAAACTACAAGAAATTTAACATAGTCGACGAGAAATTATGGATGGACTGATGTTCAACCTCGTTTTGGGGCCTTCTTTCCTCTAGTTTATGCATCTAGATTTGCGAGAGAGATCTTTTATTCATTAACAAA
>JASVEL010009526.1:0-130729 GCA_032618575.1 Nicotiana noctiflora | reverse complement strand
AATCCGGATTGAGTTTAGTTGGAAATGAGACAAATAGTCTCTTAGAAGAAGGAATAGTTGGGAAAAGTCAGCTGGATGTTGACTTGTGAGTTAGAGAGCTCGAAATCGAATTCTGATGATTTGGTCAGCTCCGGAAGGTCATTTATGAGCTAGGAGAGCGATCAGAGGTGAATTTGGAGGTCCGATGTAGTTTTAAGCTTGAATTGGCTAAAGTTGAATTTTGGCGATATCTGATCGATAGATGAGATTTTGATCCGGGAGTCGGAATGGAATTTAGATGTAGTAGCTCCGTTAGGTGATTTTGAATGTGCCTGCAAAATTTCAGGTCATTCGGCGGTCGTTTGGCCGGGTTTTTGATCAAATGTCAGTTGCGGAAGTTTGAATGAAAACTTAGGCTTGAATTTGCTTGTAGTCGATGTTTTCCGTGTTAAAGTATGTATTTTTATCAATGGAGCAAGTTCGTATGGTGCTATGGAGTATGTTTGTGGCTTTCGTTGGGGTCCGGGGGGGGGTGTGATTTCGGGAGGTTAAACGGGTGATAAACATGGAAATTGCAGGTCTGGATTTTTGGCTTCTGCTATTTTCACTTCTGCGGGTGAGGGACCGTAGAAGCGGAAGCGTAGAGGCGGATTTTCTCTCGCAGAAGCGAGCTTGGGCTGGTTGGGCATTTCCGCAGAAGCGTCCCAGGATGCGCAGAGGCAGGCTCGCAGAAACGAGCCCATGATCGCAAGAGCGGAGGAGGCCGGGCCGGGGACCTTCGCAGAAGCGGAGCCCAGTCCGCTTATGCGGTCTCGCACGTGCGAGACTTGGACCGCAGAAGTGGAACTGGGCAGCTGGGTGAGGAATCGCAGAAGCGAACAGTTGTCCGTAGAAGCGGACTCGCGGGAGCGAGTGAGGAATCGCACCTGTGATAAAAATATCATAAGGGTTAATTTCAGAAGTTGTGAAAAACATTTGGTCTCGGTTTAGAGAGGGGAATTGGGCGATTTGGACGAGGAATTGCTGGGAGATCATCGGGTTATCATCGGAGGTGATTTTTATGGTTCCTTTACGCGTTTTTATCTTGAAATCCTCCTCTATTTCACTGAAATTGGATCAAATTGTGAGGAAATTTAGCCTAAGACAGGGTTTTGGTAAATTGTCTAATTGAGTGGGCAATCAGAGTCCGATCTTGGAAAACTTTATATGCATAGACTCGTATTGAGATGAGGGTTCCGAATATGTAACTTTTATAATTTTTCGAGAAGCAAACCAAAAGTCGGGTTTTGACAACTTTGTGGGTTTTGATGCAATTTGGGTTAATTCATATCGGTTGCGTGAATTGGGCATATGTTGATGTATTATCATTGATTTTGAGCAGATTTGGCATCCGAGGAGATCGATTTGCGAGGCAAGCGCAAGGCGGACTGAGGCTTCTACCGGTTCGAGGTGAGTGGTAGTAGTAAATAATGTACTGAGGGTTTGAAACCCAGTACTAGCACTTCACAGTGCTATGTTGAGATGAGAGACGCGTCTTGTGATGGACGTGGTGAAATTGTGATTGGGGACTTAGACTTGGTTCTTCCCGACTTATAGTAGATTGTGTTTTATGACTGTTGATGAGATTATAACTGTTTAAATGGGGCTAAAAGCCATGTTTGGGGCCTTGTGCCGATCTGTAGAGCACTAGGGGACCTGTAGAGCTAGGTGACCCTTATATCGTGTTAAAACTTATACTCAACCGTGAAACTAGGTGAATAGCCTGTTAAGAGCCAGTACTAGATGTGTACCGTGAGAGATGAATTACTTAGGGTGGAAGCCCCCTGATTTAGCTGAGTGAGCCTGAAAGGCCAATCCTATACTAATTGAGACAGGGTCGAGGACGCTTATGTGATTTTCGACTGTGTATGGGATCGGGCTGCGTATCGCAGTGGTATTGCATTGATATTAATATGAGGCTGACGGCCTAGTGATGCTACGAGATGACTTATTATTGCGCTTGGGTCGTGAGGAGCCCCTCCCGGAGTCTGTACACCCCTAGTGAGCGCTGTCGATAATAAATAAATGGAGCGGGATGCACGTCGTAGCGGGTAGTATAGAGTACCGGACTATGTGTTGCATTTTTTATTTAATTGTCATTTACTTCCTTATCTTTTGTAGTATTTCCATAATTGTTGTTATTGGTTTACAAGAATAGCTGTAACGACCCGACCGGTCGTTTTAGAAAATTACGCCCCTATCCCTAATTTAACTGTTCCCCTAAGTTCATTTCTGCTATTGTGGGTTGCCGGGAGAGTCGGTTCCGAAAAATTTAGCATTTTGGGACACTTAGTCCCCAAATAAGAGCTTTGAAACTAGAAAATGGTCCATAGCCGGAACAGTGTTAAGACGATCTCGGAACGGAAATCCGATGGTTCCATTAGCTCCGTTAGGTGATTTCGGGGTTGGGAGCGTGTTCGGAATGTATTTTGGAGGTCCGTAGCTCAATTAGGCTTGAAATGCCGAAGGTTGAAATTTTGGCGAATCCGAACGATAGGTGAGATTTTGATCCGGGGGTCGGAATGGAATTCCGACAATTCCTGTAGCTTCGTTATGTGATTGTGGATATGTTCGCAAATTTTCAGGTCATTCGGACGTCGTTTGGTCGGGTTTTTGATTGAATGTGTAATTTGGAATGTTTTAAGGAATTTAGGCTTGAATTCGATGCGAATTATGAGTTTTGATGTTGTTAGACGTGTTTTGAGGATTGGAGCAAGTTCGAATAAGGTATTAAGGTGTGTTGGTATGTTTGGATGAGGTCCCGGGGGCCTCGGGGTATTTTCGGATGGTTGAACGGGAGAAAAATCATGGAAATTTCAGGTTGAGAGTTCTGGTTCTGTCATTTTCGCTCCTGCAGAATTTTGGTCGCAGGAGCGAGTCCGCAGAAGCGGATATTGGAGCGCAGAAGCGCTTGTGACCGCAGAAGCGGAGAATTTTCGGCTGAAGCGGAATCGCGGAAGCGGAAAGTTGCCGCAGAAGCGGCCATCGCAGAAGCGGGAGGGAGCCGCTTAGGCGAGTCCGCAGAGGCGGACGCCTAGCCGCAGAAGCGGAAATTTCCGCAGGAGCGATCGTGTCTTCGCAGAAGCGGACGCGCAGAGGCGGTCCGTATATCGCAGAAGCGGAATTTGGCTGGCTAGGCCTGGAACCGCTGAAGCGACCCTTTGGTCGCGGATACGGAAGCGTAGAAGCGGAAAATGTTCCGCAGAAGCGAAAATCGCTGTAAGTAAGTGTATTAGAAGTTAGAAAAATTTCAGAAACATTTTAACATTTGGGGGTCTCGGCTTAAGGGCGATTTTGGGCGATTTTGAGGAGGAAATCAAGGGAAATCATCAGGTAATCAACTATGAACTCATATTATGATTAGTATTGATAATATCATGCAATTATATCATGAAAATGGAGGAATTTGGGGTAATTATGGAGGGTTTAGCCCTAGTCTTGGACTTTAGAAAATCAAGGTTTTGAATGGGCAAATGGAGTCCGATTTTGGTAAAATTGATATGCTTAGACTCGTATTGAAATGAGGGTTCCGAATATGTGACTTTCGTGATTTTTCGATAAGCGTACCGAAAGTCGGGTTTTGGCAACTTGTGGGTTTTGGTGAATTTTGAGTTAATTTGATTGGGTAATGCCCAATTGGCCTATTTTGACGTGATTCTATTGATTTTATCAGATTCTACACTTGTGGAGGCCGACATTCGTGGCAAGAGGGTTATTGCTTAGCGGTTTTGTACCGGAATTGAGGTAAGTGGCTTGTCTAACCTCGTGTGGGGGAATTTTCACCCCTAGGATATTATGTGATAGTTGAAATGCCTTGTACGCGAGGTGACGGGCGTGTACATGCGCTGGTTGATGAACACGTATTTTATTCAGAAATGTTCGATGAGCGATATCCCTGTCTTTGGTTGTTAATTTGATATTTTACCCGGTAGTGGTTAGAAGAGCATGATTAGGTAGCACTTAACTGTTTGGTTGCCTAACTGCCTTGTTTGAATTCCTTGTTAATTATTGGCACTATTTTTCGGTGAAGTTATAGTTGAGCATAATTATTTCTCTCTGTGGATTTCCTTAATTGGCTGTGTTTGTGGACTGCGGGTTCGATTCCCGGAGACCCAGGGCTGTGGGTTCGATTCCCAGAGACCCGACGTGATAGACCCAGGGCTGTGGGTTCGATTCCGAGATCCTGAGTTATTTATTGGTAGGGACTGCGGGTTCGATTCCCGAGATCCTGAGTTATTTATTGGTAGGGACTGCGGGTTCGATTCCGGGAGCTGAGTTATTTATTGGTAGGGACTGCGGGTTCGATTCCGGAGATCCTGAGTTATTTATTGGTAGGGGCTAGCGGGTTCGATTCCGAGATCCGAGTTATTTATTGGTAGGGACTGCGGGTTCGATTCCCGGAGATCCCGAGTTATTGTGATATTATTGAGACATGGGCTGCGGGTTCGATTCCCGGAGACCCAGGGGTACTGAGAATGGGACTGGGGGTTCAATTCCCACAGATCCTGGATTTGTTTATTGAGTTGGTTATTTGTTATTAGCTTGGTTGTAGACAGTTTCAGTAAATGTTGTTATTTTGGAAATTTTGTTGTTATCTGTCAAATTGTTTATTTTGTTGTCATCATATTATTATTGTTTCTCAGTAGGGCCCTGACCTTCCTCGTCACTACTCCATCGAGGTTAGGCTTGGCACTTGCTGAGTACCGCCGTGGTGTACTCATGCTACTCTTCTGCACACTTTTGTTGTGCAGATCCAGGTACATCAGAGCAGGCTCGTACTAGGTGATTCCGCAGCTTTCTGGGAGACTTCGAGGTATGATCTGCTACGTCCGCGGATCCGGAGGCTTCCCTTCTATTCTAGTATTACTAGTTGACATTTTTCTTCATTTCGTTGTTAGATACTCTTTACACATAGAGCCACGGTTGTATTTCTCTTTTAGTCTGTGTTACCGTGGGGTTCCGGATCTTGGTAGTGTTTATTTATTGTGTGACGGATGTATGTGCCAAGTGGCACGGATTACATATCTTTATGTTATTTTCCGCTGTTTCTTATTTAAGTAATTAAAACTTATAGATTTCGTAATGTGTTAGGCTTACCTAGTCGTGGGGACTGGGTGCCATCACGACAGGTTCACAATTGGTGAACTAGGGTCGTGACAAGTTGGTATCAGAGCTCTAGGTTCATAGGAGTCACGGGACACAGACCGGTTACTTAGAGTCTCGCTGATCGATACGGAGACGTCTGTATTTATCTACGAGGGGCTATGTAGCTGTTTAGGAAACTCTTCATTTCTTTTGGATTCCTTGTCGTGCGACATTTTTGGCATCAAAAATCTAAACTACTGCTTTCTATTCTCTCACGGATGGTGAGGACACGAGCTAACCGCGATGATCAGGTACCCGCGCCCCCTGTTGCTGCCGTCAGGAGGCCGGGGCCGAGGTAGAGGACGAGGACGCGCCCGAGGTGCAGCCACAGCACCATCGCGCGCTGCCGCTGAGGTGCCACCGGTGGACCAGGTTGGAGCGCAGGCACCTGGTACACCGACTACAGCTGCTACTACTCCAGCACTACAGGAGACCCTGGCTCAGTTCATGAGCATGTATACCACTTTAGCCCAGGCAGGATTGCTTCCTCTTGTTGCAGCTACATCTCAGGCCGGGGGAGGGGCCCAGACTCCCGTAGCCGTTACACCGGAGCAGCGTGTGCCAGTGGGACATGTTCCAGATGTTTTGGTTATGCCTCCTGCCGCCCCAGCACAGCCCGGAGGTGGACCAGCTGCCTCTGAGGACGAGCAGCGTAGATTGGAGAGGTTCAAGAAATATGACCCTCCAGTGTTCAGTGGTTTGGCTTCAGATGATGCATTGGGTTTTCTGGAGGAGTGTCATCGTATTCTTCGTACTATGGGGATTGTGGAGACCAGCGGGGTTTCCTTCACTGCTTTTCAGTTTCGCGGGGCAGCTTATGATTGGTGGCGCACGTATGAGTTGGATAGTCCAGAGGAGTCTGCTTCATTGACTTGGACGCAGTTTTCGGATCTATTTTTGAGGGAGTTTGTTCCACAGAGCCTTAGGGATTCTTGGCGCTCGGAGTTTGAGCGGTTGCGACAGGGGCTCCATGTCAGTATCGGAGTATGCCATCAGTTTCACCCGTCTGGCCAGGCATGCACCGGCCTTGGTAGCCACGGTTCGGGAGAGAGTACGGAGATTTATTGAGGGCATGATTCCGCCTATCCGATCCAGCATGGCCAGAGAGTTGGAGACAGATATATCTTATCAGCAGGCAGTTAGCATTGCCAGGAGGATTGAGAGTATGCTCCCTAGAGAGCGGAGAGAGAGAGAGGCCAAGAGGTCTCGTGAGTCGGGTCATTTCTCTAGTGCCAGCACTTCATCAGCCGGTCGTTTTGGGAGGGGTTATTCCGGTCGACCAGTTCACTCGGCATTGCCCGCAGCCGGTAGTACTCCAGGTCTTCCAGCACCTCAGGAGCCTTATTATGCTCCCCAGTTTCCAGTGCACCTCCTGCGCGGGGTCCTTCCAGGGGTCAGACTAGTGGGGGTGAGGCCGGGCAGTCACGGTCACCGTGTCCTCCCGGAGCTTGCTTTGGGTGCGGGGATACTGGCCATCTGGTTAGGGAGTGCCCCAGGCGTAGAAGGGGAGCACCTCCTTAGTCTTCGCAGTATCAGCGTGGTTCTCAGGGTCAGCAGGCTATCATTCCAGCTCCAGCTGCCACTCCACCTGCCCAGCCTGCTAGGGGCGGGGGTCAGGGTTCCAGAGGCCGCCCTCGAGAGGGGGAACATGCCAGATTCTATGCTATTCCTGATTGCGATGCGGCTGTTGCATCTGATTCCGTTATCACAGGTATTATTCTGGTTAGTCACAGGGAGGCATCGGTTCTATTCGACCCTGGTTCCACTTTTTCGTATGTGTCTTCTTACTTTGCTTCTCATCTGGGTGTGCCTCGGGATTCTTTGAGTGCCCCCATTTATGTTTCCACTCCGGTGGGTGATTCTTTGGTTGTGGACCGCGTATATCGGTCGTGTTTGGTTACCATTTGTGATTTTGAGACCAGAGCGGATCTATTGTTGCTCGGGATGGTCGATTTTGATATTATTTCTGGGCATGGACTGGTTGTCGCCCCATTATGCTATTCTTGATTGTCACGCCAAGACCGTGACGCCGGCTATGCCAGGCATTCCACGTATTGAGTGGAGTGGTACTCTAGATCACACCCCTAGCCGTGTTATTTCTTTTCTCAGAGCTCAGCGTATGGTTGAGAAGGGGTGTGCTGCTTATCTTGCCTATGTGCGGGACGTCAGTATTGACCCTCCCTCTATTGATTCTGTTCCTGTGGTACGTGACTTTGCTGATGTATTTCCAGCTGATCTTCCGGGCATGCCGCCTGACAGAGACATTGACTTTGCTATTGACTTGTTGCCGGGCACTCGGCCCATTTCTATTCCACCGTACCGTATGGCTCCTCCTGAATTAAAGGAGTTGAAGGATCAGGTTACAGGAGTTATTGGGCAAGGGTTTTATTCGACCCAGTGTTTCGCCTTGGGGTGCTCCTGTATTGTTTGTGAAGAAGAAAGACGGTTCTATGCGTATGTGTATTGACTATCGTCAGCTGAACAAGGTTACAGTGAAGAACCGGTATCCTTTGCCCCGTATTGATGATTTATTTGACCGACTACAGGGCGCACATGTGTTTTCTAAGATTGATTTGCGCTCTGGGTATCACCAGCTGAAGATTCGGGAGCCAGATATCCCGAAGACTGCCTTCAGGACCCGATATGGTCACTATGAGTTCCTCGTGATGTCTTTTGGGTTGACTAATGCCCCAGCAGCATTTATGCATTTGATGCACAGTGTGTTCAGGCCTTATCTGGACTCGTTCGTGATTGTCTTCATTGATGATATTCTAGTATATTCTCGGAGCCGGGAAGAGCACGAGCAGCATTTGAGGATAGTGCTTCAGATCCTGAGGGAGAAGCAACTTTATGCCAAGTTCTCTAAATGTGAATTTTGGTTGAGTTCTGTGGCATTTTTGGGCCACGTGGTGTCGAGTGATGGTATTCGAGTAGATCGAGGAAGGTGGAGGCCGTGCAGAGTTGGCCCAGACCCTCCTCCGCTACTGAGATTCGCAGTTTCCTTGGTTTGGCGGGCTACTACCGTCGTTTCGTAGAGGGGTTCTCTTCGATTGCGGCACCTATGACTAGATTGACCCAAAAGGGTGCCCCTTTTCAGTGGACAGACGAGTGTGAGGCGAGCTTTCAGAAGCTCAAGACAGCGTTGACTTCGGCCCCTATATTGATGTTGCCTACAGGTTCGGGGTCCTATACTGTATATTGTGATGCCTCACGAGTTGGACTCGGTGCGGTATTGATGCAGGACGGTAGGGTGATTGCCTACGCGTCGAGACAGCTGAAGGTGCATGAGAAGAATTACCCTGTTCATGATTTGGAGCTAGCTGCCATTGTTCACGCCTTAAAAATTTGGCGTCATTATTTATACGGGGTTCCTTCTGAGATCTACACTGATCACCGGAGCTTGCAGCACTTGCTTAAGCAGAAGGACCTGAATATGCGTCAGAGGAGATGGTTGGAACTGCTGAAGGACTATGATATTACTATTCTCTATCATCCGGGCAAGGCTAATGTGGTTGCTGATGCCTTGAGTCGTCGGGCAGAGAGTTTGGGAAGTTTGGCATATCTACCAGCTTCGGAGAGGCCTATGGCGATGGATGTTTAGGCGTTAGCCAGGCAGTTTGTTAGACTGGACCTTTCGGAGCCCAGCCGGGTTTAGGCTTGTGTGGTTTCTCGGTCTTCTCTATTTGACCGTATCAGGGAGCGTCAGTTCGACGACCCTCATTTGCTTGTCCTCCAGGATAGAGTTCGGCGTGGTGATGCTCGAGATGTTACCATTGGGGACGATGGAGTTATGAGGATGCAGAGGCGTATTTGTGTGCCCAATGTAGATGATCTTCGAGAGCTGATTCTAGCAGAGAGGCCCATAGTTCGCGGTATTCCATCCATCCAGGAGCCGCGAAGATGTATCAGGACTTGAAACAACATTACTGGTGGAGGCGGATGAAGAGGGATATAGTTGATTATGTTTCTAGATGCCTCAACTGCCAGCAGGTGAAGTATGAACATCAGCGTCCGGGTGGATTGATGCAGCAGATTGAGATTCCAGAGTGGAAATGGGAGCGCATCACCATGGACTTTGTATCCGGGCTTCCACGGACTGTTAGGAAGTTTGATTCCATTTGGGTTATTGTGGATCGGCTGACCAAGTCCGCCCATTTTATACCGGTGAGTACTACTTATTCATCGGAGCGACTGGCGGAGATCTATATCAAGGAGATAGTTCGGCTGCATGGTATTCCAGTTTCCATCATTTCAGATAGAGGCACTCAGTTCACTTCACGGTTCTGGAGAGCTGTACAGCAGGAGTTAGGTACTCGGGTGGAGCTGAGCACAGCATTTCACCCCTAGACTGATGGGCAGTCCGAGCGCACTATTCAGATTTTGGAGGATATGCTCCGTGCGTGCGTGATTGAGTTTGGAGGTTCATGGGATCACTTCTTGCCCCACTGGCGGAGTTTGCTTATAACAACAGCTACCGGTCTAGTATTCAGATGGCACCGTATGAGGCCCTATATGGTAGGAGGTGCAGGTCTCCCGTGGGTTGGTTCGAGCCGGGCGAGGCCAGGCTGCTAGGTACTGATATGGTTCAGGATGCAATGGACAAGGTCAAGGTAATTCAGGACAGACTTCGTGCGGCCCAGTCTAGACAGAAGAGTTATGCGGACAAGAAGGTTCGCGATGTGGCTTTTATGGTGGGTGAGCGGGTTATGCTTCGAGTCTCGCCCATGAAGGGCGTTATGAGGTTTGGGAAGAAAGGGAAGTTGAGTCCTAGATTTATTGGCACTTTTGAGATTTTGAGGCGTGTTGGAGAGGTTGCTTATGAGTTGGCCTTACCTCCCAGCCTAGCTGGAGTCCACCCCGTATTTCATGTCTCCATGCTCCGGAGATACCATGGTGACCCGTCGCACGTGTTGGATTTCACATCCGTTCAGCTAGACAAGGATCTGTCTTATGTTGAGGAGCCAGTAGCCATTCTAGACAGGCAAGTCAGAAAGCTAAGGTCAAAGAACATCGCTTCGGTAAAGGTTCAGTGGCGGGGCCGGCCGGTCGAGGAGGCGACTTGGGAGACCGAGCAGGATATGCGCAGCCAGTACCCTCATCTTTTCACTACTCCGGGTATGTTTTCTATGCTCGTTCGAGGACGAACGAATCTTTAAGTGTGGGAAGATGTAACGACCCGACCGGTCGTTTTAGAAAATTACGCCCCAATCCCCTAATTTAACTGTTCCCCTAAGTTCATTTCTGCTATTGTGGGTTGCCGGGAGAGTCGGTTCCGAAAAATTTAGCATTTTGGGACACTTAGTCCCCAAATAAGAGCTTTGAAACTAGAAAATGGTCCATAGCCGGAACAGTGTTAAGACGATCTCGGAACGGAAATCCGATGGTTCCATTAGCTCCGTTAGGTGATTTCGGGGTTGGGAGCGTGTTCGGAATGTATTTTGGAGGTCCGTAGCTCAATTAGGCTTGAAATGCCGAAGGTTGAAATTTTGGCGAATCCGAACGATAGGTGAGATTTTGATCCGGGGGTCGGAATGGAATTCGGACAATTTCTGTAGCTTCGTTATGTGATTTTGGATATGTTCGCAACTTTTCAGGTCATTCGGACGTCGTTTGGTCGGGTTTTTGATTGAATGTGTAATTTGGAATGTTTTAAGGAATTTAGGCTTGAATTCGATGCGAATTATGAGTTTTGATGTTGTTAGACGTGTTTTGAGGATTGGAGCAAGTTCGAATAAGGTATTAAGGTGTGTTGGTATGTTTGGATGAGGTCCCGGGGGCCTCGGGGTATTTTCGGATGGTTGAACGGGAGAAAAATCATGGAAATTTCAGGTTGAGAGTTCTGGTTCTGTCATTTTCGCTCCTGCGGAATTTTGGTCGCAGGAGCGAGTCCGCAGAAGTGGATATTGGAGCGCAGAAGCGCTTGTGACCGCAGGAGCGGAGAATTTTCCGCTGAAGCGGAATCGCGGAAGCGGAAAGGGAGCCGCAGAAGCGGCCATCGCAGAAGCGGAAGGGAGCCGCTTAGGCGAGTCCGCAGAGGCGGACGCCTAGCCGCAGAAGCGGAACTTTCCGCAGGAGCGATCGAGTCTTCGCAGAAGCGGACGCGCAGAGGCGGTCCGCATATCGCAGAAGCGGAAATGGCCGGCTAGGCCTGGAACCGCAGAAGCGACCCTTTGGTCGCGGATACGGGAGCGTAGAAGCGGAAAATGTTCCGCAGAAGCGGAAATCGCTGTAAGTAAGTGTATCAGAAGTTAGAAAAATTTCAGAAACATTTTAACATTTGGGGGTCTCGGCTTAAGGGCGATTTTGGGCGATTTTGAGGAGGAAATCAAGGGAAAACATCAGGTAATCAACTATGAACTCATATTATGATTAGTATTGATAATATCATACAATTATATCATGAAAATGGAGGAATTTGGGGTAATTATGGAGGGTTTAGCCCTAGTCTTGGACTTTAGAAAATCAAGGTTTTGAATGGGCAAATGGAGTCCGATTTTGGTAAAATTGATATGCTTAGACTCGTATTGAAATGAGGGTTCCGAATATGTGACTTTCGTGATTTTTCGATAAGCGTACCGAAAGTCGGGTTTTGGCAACTTGTGGGTTTTGGTGAATTTTGAGTTAATTTGATTGGGTAATGCCCAATTGGCCTATTTTGACGTGATTCTATTGATTTTATCAGATTCTACACTTGTGGAGGCCGACATTCGTGGCAAGAGGGTTATTGCTTAGCGGTTTTGTACCGGAATTGAGGTAAGTGGCTTGTCTAACCTCGTGTGGGGGAATTTTCACCCCTAGGATATTATGTGATAGTTGAAATGCCTTGTACGCGAGGTGACGGGCGTGTACATGCGCTGGTTGATGAACACGTATTTTATTCAGAAATGTTCGATGAGCGATATCCCTGTCTTTGGTTGTTAATTTGATATTTTACCCGGTAGTGGTTAGAAGAGCATGATTAGGTAGCACTTAACTGTTTGGTTGCCTAACTGCCTTGTTTGAATTCCTTGTTAATTATTGGCACTATTTTTCGGTGAAGTTATAGTTGAGCATAATTATTTCTCTCTGTGGATTTCCTTAATTGGTTGTGTTTGTGGACTGCGGGTTCGATTCCCGGAGACCCAGGGCTGTGGGTTCGATTCCCAGAGACCCGACGTGATATTGGTAGGGACTACGGGTTCGATTCCCGAGATCCTGAGTTATTTATTAGTAGGGACTGCGGGTTCGATTCCCGAGATCCTGAGTTATTTATTGGTAGGGACTGCGGGTTCGATTCCCGAGATCCTGAGTTATTTATTGGTAGGGACTGCGGGTTCGATTCCCGAGATCCTGAGTTATTTATTGGTAGGGACTGCGGGTTCGATTCCCGAGATCCTGAGTTATTTATTGGTAGGGACTGCGGGTTCGATTCCCGAGATCCTGAGTTATTTATTGGTAGGGACTGCGGGTTCGATTCCCGGAGATCCTGAGTTATTGTGATATTATTGAGACATGGGCTGCGGGTTCGATTCCCGGAGACCCAGGGGTACTGAGAATGGGACTGGGGGTTCAATTCCCACAGATCCTGGATTTGTTTATTGAGTTGGTTATTTGTTATTAGCTTGGTTGTAGACAGTTTCAGTAAATGTTGTTATTTTGGAAATTTTGTTGTTATCTGTCAAATTGTTTATTTTGTTGTCATCATATTATTATTGTTTCTCAGTAGGGCCCTGACCTTCCTCGTCACTACTCCATCGAGGTTAGGCTTGGCACTTACTGAGTACCGCCGTGGTGTACTCATGCTACTCTTCTGCACACTTTTGTTGTGCAGATCCGGGTACATCAGAGCAGGCTCGTACTAGGTGATTCCGCAGCTTTCTGGGAGACTTCGAGGTATGATCTGCTACGTCCGCGGATCCGGAGGCTTCCCTTCTATTCTAGTATTACTAGTTGACATTTTTCTTCATTTCATTGTTAGATACTCTTTACACATAGAGCCACGGTTGTATTTCCATTTTAGTCTGTGTTACCGTGGGGTTCCGGATCTTGGTAGTGTTTTATTCATTGTGTGACGGATGTATGTGCCAAGTGGCACGGATTACATATCTTTATGTTATTTTCCGCTGTTTCTTATTTAAGTAATTAAAACTTATAGATTTCGTAATGTGTTAGGCTTACCTAGTCGTGGGGACTGGGTGCCATCACGACAGGTTCACAATTGGTGAACTAGGGTCGTGACAGTTGGTATCAAAGCTCTAGGTTCATAGGAGTCACGGGACACAGACCGGTTACTTAGAGTCTCGCTGATGTTAAATGGAGCGGGCTGCGCGCCGCAGCGGTATATGTATTGGAACGGGCTGCACGCCGTTGCATGATACCTATCCATATCCTTATACTTACTTGAATACTTATACATTATAGGCATATGTATATATCTTCATACATTGATATGGTTGTACACCGTAGTGGTACGAGTGAGGATTTAGTCAGTGGGGGACCTGGATGAGATAGATGTGGACTGGTGATAGGAGTGCTTACTATAGTGATGACGTACCTGTGAGGGTTTGCCTTAGAACTGTTTAGTGACAGTACATGAGTTCTTACTTTCAGTTATTATTTATTATTATTACTCACTGAGTTGAAATATACTCACCCCACTCCCCTACACTTTTTGTGCAGATTCACAGGTGCCCGAGGGCAATTGAGTTGTAGCTGTTGATCCCTATCTACTTTTGCGGAGACTACGAGGTAGCTGCCGGCGTCCGCATGGCCTGTTTTCTCCTTCTTTATCATTTTGTTGCTTTCATCTTGGTTAGACTTGGTTGTACTAGGATGCTTATTCTGTAGAGGCTCAGACTCGTGACACCACGATATGTTTGGGACCGCATGTTGTATGCTTTTACTATCACACTTATCATTTGATATGATCACTTGCAGTTTAAGTCCAATCTAATTAATTGGAATTAATAATTGGCTGGGTTAAGAGATGATATGGTCGGGCTTGCCTAGTATTGCGTTGGGCGCCATCACGACCGGGGTTTGGGTCGTGACAAGTTGGTATCAGAGCCTAGGTTAACAGGTCTCACGAGTCATGAGCTAGTTTAGTAGAGTCTCGTGGATCGGCACGGGGACGCCTGTACTTATCCTCGGGAGGCTTCAATCCTTTTAGGAAAGTTTCAATTCTTGGAATTCTTGTCGTGCAATTACTTTGACTTGAACTGAACTTTGACATTCTATTCTCTCGCAGATGGCGAGAACTCGAGCTTCCGGATGGGGAGGACGACCACCACAACCACCTGCTAGAGGCTCGTGGACGCGGCCGTGGTCGTGGCGGAGGTCGGGCAGCCGATGCAGTACCAACTGACCCACAGCCCCCAGTTGCAGAGGTTCCAGCAGCGCCAGTTCAAGCACCAGCTGTGCCCATTGTCATTCCGGGTCTACAAGAGACCCTGGCTTAGATACTAGCAGTTTGCACTGTCCTGACACAGGCGGTTTCAGTTACTACCGCAGCAGCTGCATCAGGGACCAGGGGGTGGTCATCAGACCCCTGCAGCACGCACTCCAGAGCCAGCAGTGCAGGGCTTGCAGACACCAGAGGCTCCTCCAGTTCCGCCTGTGGTTCCGGTTCAACCAGCGGATCAGGTTCAAGGGGACAGGGTCCCAGCTATGACGGACAATGAGCAGCGTCGTCTCGAAAGGTTCATTAGGTTATCTCCTCCAGTGTTCATTGGTGCTCCGGGCGAGGACGCCCAAGGTTTTCTAGACAAGTGCCGCCGGATGCTTTGTACGGCAGGGATCTTGGAGTCCAGTGGGGTATCTTTCACTAGCTTTCAGTTTCAGCGGCCAGCCTTCGCTTGGTGGGAGGCTTATGAGCGCCGCAGGCCAGCAGGAGCAGTGCCACTATCATGGCCAGAGTTCTCCACTATGTTCTTGGAGAAGTGGGTGCCTCGATCTCAGAGAGAGGAGATGCGTAGGCAGTTTGAGTGTCTTCGCCAGGGGGACAGGTCAGTGTCAGAGTTTGAGATCAGATTTATAGAGTTGTCTAGATATGCACCGTGGTTGGTTCCTTCCGACGGAGAGAGGATTGGACGCTTTGTGGATGGCCTCATTTTTCCCATTCGTATTCTGATGACTCGAGAGAGGGTTTTGAGTCGTACATTTGAGGATGCTGTGGATATTGCTCGCGACGTAGAGACAGATCATCGCAGAGAGCGGGATGAGAGGGAGGCGAAGAGGCCTGGAGGTTCAGCTAGTTCCAGTGGCACTCAAACCAGAGGCCAGAGTCAGCAGAGCCGACGTCGCTCTTTGAGATCTTCGCAATCAGGTCGCTCAGATTGTCGCAGATGGTCTTCTAGACAGGGTTATCAGGGTTCGCACCAGAGCCAGCCATCTCTTAGTGCCATGCCAGCTCAGAGTTCTTCACAGGCCCCATCTGCTCAGGGTTCATCTCGGCCTAGTTCATCAGTTGGCCACTCCAGCGCCAGGGGTCCTTATCAGTCTCAGCCCCCAGCACCGGGGAGTTGCTACGAGTGCTATGGAGTATGTTTGTGGCTTTTGTTGAGGTCCCGGGGGGCCCGGGGTGATTTCGGGAGGTTAAACTGGTGATAAACATGGAAATTGTAGGTCTGGATTTTTGGCTTCTGCTATTTTTGCTTCTGCGGGTGGGGGACCGCCGAAGCGGAAGCGTAGAGGCGGATTTTCTCTCGCAGAAGCGAGCTTGGGCTGGTTGGGCATTTCCGCAGAAGCGGCCCAGGATACGCAAAGGCGGGCTCGCAGAAGCGAGCCCATGATCGTAGGAGCGGAGGAGGCCAGGCCGGGGACCTTCACAGAAGCAGAGCCCAGTCCGCTTATGCGGTCTCGCAGGTGCGAGACTTGGACCGCAGAAGCGGAACTGGGCAGCTGGGTGAGGAATTGCAGAAGCGGATAGTTGTCCGTAGAAGCGGATAGTTGTCCGTAGAAGCGGACTCGCAGGAGTGAGTGAGGAATCGCAGGAACGGAAATCGCGCCTGTGATAAAAATAACAGAAGGGTTAATTTCAGAAGTTGTGAAAAACATTTGGTCTCGGTTTAGAGAGGGGAATTGGGCGATTTGGACGAGGAATTGCTGGGAGATCATCGGGTTATCATCGGAGGTGATTTTTATGGTTCCTTTACGCGTTTTTATCTTGAAATCCTCCTCTATTTCACTGAAATTGGATCAAATTGTGAGGAAATTTAGCCTAAGCCAAGGTTTTGGTAAATTGTCGAATTGAGTGGGTAATCGGAGTCCGATCTTGGAAAACTTTATATGCATAGACTCGTATTGAGACGAGGGTTCCGAATATGTAACTTTTATAATTTTTCGAGAAGCACACCAAAAGTTGGGTTTTGACAACTTTGTGGGTTTTGATGCAATTTGGGTTAATTCATATGGGTTGCATGAATTGGGCATATATTGATGTATTATCATTGATTTTGAGCAGATTTGGCATCCGAGGAGATCGATTTGGGAGGCAAGCGCAAGGCGGACTGAGGCTTCTACCGGTTCGAGGTGAGTGGTAGTAGTAAATAATGTACTGAGGGTTTGAAACCCCGTAATAGCACTTCACAGTGCTATGTTGAGATGAGATACGCGTCTTGTGATGGACGTGGTGAAATTGTGATTGGGGACTTGGACTTGGTTCTTCCCGACTTATAGTAGACTATGTTTTATGACCGTTGATGAGATTATAACTGTTTAAATGGGGCTAAAAGCCATGTTTGGGGCCTTGTGCCGATCTGTAGATCACTAGGGGACCTGTAGAGCTAGGTGACCCTTATATCATGTTGGAACTTATACTCAACCGTGAAACTAGCTGAATAGCCTGTTAAGAGCCAGTACTAGATGTGTGCTGTGAGAGATAGATTACTTAGGGTGGTAGCTCCCCCTGATTGAGCTAAGCGAGCGTGAAAGGCCAATCCTATACTAATTGGGACTGGGTCGAGGACTCGTTATGAGGTATTAGTTATATATACCCATATTGGATCGGGCTGCACGCCGCATCAGTATATATATTGGATAGGGCTTCACACCGCAGCAGTATATGTGTTGGATCGGACTGCACGCCGCAATATTATTGCGTTTGGGCTGTAGGAGCCCCTTCGGAGTCTGAGTCTGCACACATTCTCAGTTAGTGCTGGTGTATATTATGGGATCGGGCTGCACGCTGCAGCAGTAGTTATATATTATGGGATCGGGCTGCACGCTGCAGTAGTATGGTTATATATGTGTGTATATATATATATATATATATTCAATCGGACTGCACGCCGCAGGAATATATTTGTGGATCGGGCTGCACACCGCAGTATCATAGCGCTTGGGCCTAGGGAGCCCCTCCGAAGTCTGTATGCACCCCCAGTGAGCGCCGTCGATGTTAAATGGAGCGGACTGCGCGCCACAGTGGTATATGTATTGGAATGGGCTGCACGCCGCAGCATGATACCTATCCATATCCTTATACTTACTTGAATACTTATACATTATAGGCATATGTATATATCTTCATACATTGATATGGTTGTACACCGTAGTGGTACGAGTGAGGATTTAGTTAGTGGGGGACCTGGATGAGATAGATGTGGACTGGTGATAGGAGTGCTTACTATAGTGATGACGTACCTGTGAGGGTTTGCCTTAGAACTGTTTAGTGACAGTAGAGGAGTTCTTACTTTCAGTTATTGTTTATTATTATTACTCACTGAGTTGAAATATACTCACCCCATTCCCCTGCACGTTTTGTGCAGATTCACAGGTGCCCGAGGGCAATTGAGTTGTAGCTGCTGATCCCTATCTACTTTTGCGGAGACTACGAGGTAGCTGCCGGCGTCCGCAAGGCTTGCTTTCTAATTCTTTATCATTTTGTTGCTTTCATCTTGTTTAGACTTGGTTGTACTAGGATGCTTATTCTGTAGAGGCTTAGACTCGTGACACCACGATATGGTTGGGACCGTATTTTGTATGCTTTTACCATCACGCTTATCATTTGATATGATCACTTGCTATTTAAGTTAAATCTGATTAATTGGAATTAATAATTGGCTGGGTTAAGAGATGATATGGTCGGGCTTGCCTAGTATTATGTTTGGCGCCATCACGACCAGGGTTTGGGTCGTGACAAGTTGGTATCAGAGCCTAGGTTAACGGGTCTCGCGAGTCATGAGCCGGTTTAGTAGAGTCTCGTGGATCGGTACGGGGACGCCTGTACTTATACTCGGGAGGCTGCAAACCTTTTAGGAAAGTTTCAATTCTTGGAATTCTTGTCGTGCGATTACTTTGACTTGAACTGAACTTTGACATTCTATTCTCTCGCAGATGGCAAGAACTCGAGCTTCCGGACGGGAAGGACGACCACCACTACCACCTGCTAGAGGCCGTGGACGCGGCCGTGGTCGTGGCGGAGGTCGGGCAACTGATGCGGTACCAGCTGACCCACAGCCCCCAGTTGCAGAGGTACCAGCAGCACCAGTTCAAGCACCAACTGTGCCCATTATCATTCCGGGTCAACAAGAGACCCTAGCTCAGATACTAGCAGTTTGCACTGGCCTGGCACAGGGGGTTTCAGTTACTACTGCGGCAGTTGCATCAGGGAACGAGGTTGGTCATCAGACCTCCGCAGCACGCACTCCAGAGCCAGCAGTGCAGGGCTTGCAGACATCAGAGGCTCCTCCAGTTCAGCTTGTGGTTCCGGTTCAACCAGCGGATTAGGTTCAAGGGGATAGGGTCACAGCTATGACGGGCGATGAGCAGCGTTGTCTCGAGAGGTTCACTAGGTTATTTCCTCCAGTGTTCACTGGTGCTCCGGGCGAGGACGTCCAAGGTTTTCTGGACAAGTGCCGTCGGATGCTTCGTACGGCAGGGATCTTGGAGTCCAGTGGGGTATCTTTCACTACCTTTCAGTTCTCGGGGCCAACCTTCGCCTGGTGGGAGGCTTATGAGCGCCACAGGCCAGTAGGGGCAGCACCACTATCATGGATAGAGTTCTCCACTATGTTCTTGGAGAAGTGGGTGCCTCGATCTCAGAGGCAGGAGATGCGCAGGCAGTTTGAGGGTCTCCGTCAAGGGGACATGTCAGTGTCAGAGTATGAGATCAGGTTTACTGAGTTGTCTAGATATGCACCATGGTTGGTTCCTTCTGACAGAGAGAGGATTGGACGCTTTGTGGACGGCCTCATTTACCCCATTCGTATTCCGATGACTCGGGAGAGGGTTTTGAGTCGTACATTTGAGGATGTTGTGGACATTGCTCGCGACATAGAGACAGATCATCGCAGAGAGCGGGATGAGAGGGAGGCCAAGAGGCCTCGAGGTTCGGCTAGTTCCAGTGGCACTCAGACAAGAGGCCAGAATCAGCAGAGCCGAGGTCGCTCTTTCAAGTCTTCGCAGCCGGGTCGCTCAAATCATCGCAGATGGTCTTCTAGACAGGGTTATCAGGGTTCGCACCAGAGCCAGTCATCTCTCAGTGCCATGCCAGGTCAGAGTTCTTCACAGGCCCCATCTGCCCAGGGTTCATCTCGGCCTAGTTCATCAGCTGGCCATTTCAGTGCCAGAGGTCCTTATCAGTCTCAGCCCCCAGTACCGGGGAGTTGCTACGAGTGCGGAGAGCTTGGGCACCACCGTAGGGAGTGTCCCCGCCTTGTTTCCAGATCTTATCAGTAGAGGGGGCAACCCTCGTCATCTGGTCCTTCTACTTCAGCACCCGCCCCGCCAGGCTAGGGGTGAGGGTCAGTCAGCTAGGGGTCGCCCTCGAGGGGGAGACCGATCAGGCGGACAAGCTAGATGCTATGCTTTCCAGGGCCGATCTGAGGTCGTTGCTTTTGATGCAGTTATCACAGGTATTATTTCGGTCTGCCATAGAGTTGCCTCAGTTTTGTTCGATCCTGGTTCTACTTATTCTTATGTGTCTACATATTTTGCTCCTCATTTGGGTACGACCCGAGGGTGTCTTGAGCTGCCAGTGCATGTATCTACCCCGGTAGGGGATACTATTGTTGTGGACCATGTATACCGGTCCTGTTTGGTCACTATTGGGGGTCCGGAGACCCGAGTGGACCTGTTGCTTCTCAGCATGATCGATTTTGATGTTATATTGGGCATGGACTGGCTATCTCCATGTTATGCTATTCTGGACTATCATGCTAAGACGGTCACCTTGGCTATGCCGGGTATTTAGAGGATCGAGTGGCGAGGCACGACTGAGTATATACCTAGCAGGGTAATATCCTTCCTCAAGGCCCAATGAATGGTTGGGAAGGGATGTCTATCTTATTTAGCATTTGTGCGGTAGGTCGAGGCCCAGACTCTAAGTATTGATTTTGTTCCCATTATGCGAGACTTTCCTGATGTGTTTCCCTCAGACCTGCCGGGCATGCCGCCAGACAGGGATATTGATTTTGGGATCGATTTGGTGCCAGGAACTCAGCCTATTTCTATTCCTCCATATCGGATGGCACAAGCTAAGCTGAAGGAATTGAAGGAGCAGCTTTAGGAACTCCTAGATAAGGGGTTCATTCGGCCGAGTGTGTCGCCGTGGGGTGCACCGGTCCTGATTGTTAAGAAGAAGGATGGATCCATGAGGATGTGTATTGACTATAGGCAGCTGAACAAAGTTACAGTGAAGAATAAGTATCCTCTGCCTTGTATTGATGATTTATTTTATCAGCTCCAGGGAGCTAGGGTGTTCTCGAAGATTGATCTTCATTCAGGCTACCATCAGCTGAAGATTAGAGAGTCCGACATTATGAAGACTGCATTCAGGACCAGGATATGGTCACTATGAGTTCCTTGTGATGTCTTTTGGGCTGACCAACGCCCCAGCAGCATTTATGCATCCGATGAACAGTGTGTTCAGGCCCTATCTTGATTCATTTGTGATCGTATTCATTGATGACATACTAGTCTACTCTCGTAGCCGGGAGGAGCATGCTCGACACTTGAGTATTGTATTGCAGAGATTGAGAGAGGAGAAGCTGTATGCCAAGTTCTCCAAATATGAGTTCTGGCTTGAGTCCGTGGCATTCTTAGGGCACGTGGTGTCCCGTGATGGTATTCAGGTAGATCCGAGGAAGGTCGAGGCAGTGCAGAGTTGGCCAGATCGACCTCAGTTACTGAGATCCGTAGCTTTCTGGGATTGGCAGGGTATTATCGCCGATTCGTTCAGGGGTTTTCTTCTATTGCTTCACCCTTGACTAGATTGACTCATAAGGGTGTTCCTTTCATATGGTCCGAGGAGTGCGAGGAGAGCTTTCGGAAGCTCAAGACAGCACTGACCACAACACCAGTCTTGATACTGCCATCAGCTTCAGATCCTTATACTGGTGTATTGTGATGCCTCAGGAGTTGGCATTGGTTGTGTGTTGATGTAGGAGGGTAGGGTCATTGCTTATGCTTCTCGACAGTTGAAGCCCCATGAGAAGAACTACCTTGTTCATGATTTGGAGCTAGCAGCCATAGTTCACGCTTTAAAGATTTGGAGGCATTACCTTTGTGGTGTCTCATGTGAGGTGTTCACGGATCATCGCAGTCTTCAGCACTTATTCAGACAGAAGGACCTTAATTTAAGACAGCGGAGGTGGTTGGAGTTGCTTAAGGATTATGACATCACTATCTTGTATCATCCGGGGAAGGCCAATGTTGTGGCCGATGCTTTGAGTCGGAAGGCGGTTAGTATGGGCAGCCTAGCTTTCATCCCAGTTGGGGAGAGGCCATTTGCTTATGATGTTCAGGCCCTAGCCAATCGGCTAGTGAGGTTAGATATTTCGGAGCCGAGTCGAGTGTTAGCTTGTGTTGTTTCTCGATCTTCCTTATATGATCGCATTAGGGAGCGACAGTATGATGACCCACATTTGCTTGTCCTTAAGGACAGAGTGCTGCATAATGATGCTAGAGATGTGACTATCGATAGTGATGGTGTTCTGACGATGCAGGGCCATATATGCGTGCCCAAGGTAGATGGTTTGCGGGAGTTGATACTTGAGGAGGCACACAGTTCACGGTACTTTATTCACCCAGGTGCCGCGAAGATGTACCAAGACTTGAGACAGCACTACTGGTGGAGAAGAATGAAGATGGATATTATTAGGCATGTAGCCAAGTGCCTCAATTGCCAGCAGGTCAAGTATGAGCATCAGAGACCGGGCGGTGTTCTTCAGCGTATGGTCATTCCCGAGTGGAAATGGGAGAGTATCACCATGGATTTTGTTACTGGACTACCTCGGACAGCGAGGAAGTTTGATTTTGTATGGGTGATTATTGATCGGCTGACTAAGTCCGCACATTTCATCCCAGTTAGTACTACTTACTCATCGGAGCGGTTGGCAGTGATCTTTATTCGGGAGATTGTCAGGTTGCATGGGGTCCCGGTATCTATTATATCTGACAGAGGCACTCAGTTCACTTCTCAGTTTTAGAGAGCATTTCAGCGGGAGATGGGTACGCGGGTTGAGTTGGGCACCGCATTTCACCCCCAGACAGACAGGCAGTCTGAGCGCACTATTCAGATCCTGGAGGATATGTTGCGAGCATGTGTGATTGACTTTGGTGGTTCGTGGGATGAGTTCTTGCCACTTGCTGAGTTTGCCTACAACAACAGTTATCAGTCGAGTATTCAGATGGCCCCGTACGAGGCATTGTATGGAAGACGGTGTAGATCTCCCATCGGATGGTTTGAGCCTGGTGAGGATAGATTGATAGGGACAAAGTTTGTTCAAGATGCTCTAGATAGAGCAAAGTTGATTTAGGAGAGGCTTCGCACAGCACAATCTCACCAGAAGAGTTATGCAGACCGTAGAGTTCGAGAGTTGTCTTTCATGGTTGGTGATAGGGTATTGTTGAAGGTTTCACCCATGAAGGGTGTCATGAGGTTCGAGAAGAAAGGGAAGCTGAGTCCCAGGTACATTGGTCCTTTTGAGATACTCAGGAGGGTTGGAGATGTGGCATATGAGTTGGCCTTGCCACCCAGCTTATCCAACGTTCATCCAGTATTCCATGTATCTATGCTTCGGAAGTACATCGGGGATCCGTCTCATGTATTAGACTTCAGTACCATTCAGCTTGATGGTGATCTATCTTATGATGTGGAGCCAGTGGCTATCCTGGGTAGACAGGTTCGAAAGTTGAGGTCCAAGGAGATTGCTTCAGTCAAGGTGCAGTGGAAGGGTCGGTCCGTGGAGGAGGCTACTTGGGAGGTCGAGCAGGAGATGCGGAGCAGATACCCTCACCTATTTGAAACTCCATGTATGTTTCTTGACCCGCTCGAGGACGAGCGTTTTCTTAAGTTGGGGGGAATGTGATGACCCGGCCTGTCATCATGCGAGTTATCACCCCGTTATCCCCGTTATCTGCTTGTTAATGTTGTAATATGCATGTTGGGTAAGTTTGAGTCAATCCGGATTGAGTTTAGTTGGAAATGAGACAAATAGTCTCTTAGAAAAAGAAATAGTTGGGAAAAGTCAGCTGGATGTTGACTTGTGAGTTAGAGAGCTCGGAATCGAATTCTGATGATTCGGTCAGCTCCGGGAGGTCATTTATGAGCTAGGAAAGCGATCAGAGGTGAATTTGGAGGTCCGATGTAGTTTTAGGCTTGAATTGGCTAAAGTTGAATTTTGGCAATATCCGATCGATAGGTGAGATTTTGATCCGGCAGTCGGAATGGAATTCTGACAGTTGTAGTAGCTCCGTTAGGTGATTTTGGATGTGCCTGCAAAATTCAGGTCATTCGGAGGTCGTTTGGCCGGGTTTTTGATCGAATGTCGGTTGCGGAAGTTTGAATGAAAACTTAGGCTTGAATTTGCTTGGAGTCGATGTTTTCCGTGTTAAAGTATGTGTTTTATCATTGGAGCAAGTTCGTATGATGCTATGGAGTATGTTTGTGGCTTTCGTTGGGGTCTCGGGGGGCCCGGGGTGATTTCGGGAGGTTAAACGGGAGATAAACATGGAAATTGCAGGTCTGAATTTTTGGCTTCTGCTATTTTCACTTCTGCGGGTGGGGGACCGCAGAAGCGGAAGCGTAGAGGCGGATTTTCTCTCGCAGAAGCGAGCTTGGGCTGGTTGGTCATTTCCGCAGAAGCGGCCCAGGATGCGCAGAGGCGGGCTCGCAGAAGCGAGCCCATGATCGCAGGAGCGGAGGAGGCCAGGTCGGGGACCTTCGCAGAAGCGGAGCCCAGTCCGCTTATGCGGGCTCGCAGGTGCGAGACTTGGACCGCAGAAGCGGAACTGGGCAGCTGGGTGAGGAATCGCAGAAGCGGACAGTTGTCCGCAGAAGCGGACTCGCAGGAGCGAGTGAGGAATCGTAGGAGCGGAAATCGCGCCTGTGATAAAAATAACAGAAGGGTTAATTTCAGAAGTTGTGAAAAACATTTGGTCTCGGTTTACAGAGGGGAATTGGGCGATTTGGATGAGGAATTGCTGGGAGATCATCGGGTTATCATCTGAGGTGAGTTTTATGGTTCCTTTACGCGTTTTTATCTTGAAATCCTCCTCTATTTCACTGAAATTGGATCAAATTGTGAGGAAATTTAGCCTAAGCTAGGGTTTTGGTAAATTGTCGAATTGAGTGGGCAATCGGAGTCCGATCTTGGAAAACCTTTTATGCATAGACTCGTATTGAGACGAGGGTTCCGAATATGTAACTTTTATAATTTTTCGAGAAGCGCACCAAAAGTCGGGTTTTGACAATTTTGTGGGTTTTGATGCAATTTGGGTTAATTCATATGGGTTGCGTGAATTGGGCATATATTGATGTATTATCATTGATTTTGAGCAGATTTGGCATCCGAGGAGATCGATTTGCGAGGCAAGCACAAGGCGGACTGAGGCTTCTACCGGTTCGAGGTGAGTGGTAGTAGTAAATAATGTACTGAGGGGTTGAAACCCCGTACTATCATTTCACAGTGCTATGTTGAGATGAGATACGCATCCTGTGATGGATGTGGTGACATTGTGATTGGGGACTTGGACTTGGTCCTTCCCGGCTTATAGTAGACTATTTTTATGGCTGTTGATGAGATTATAACTGTTTAAATAGGGCTAAAAGACATGTTTGGGACCCTGTGCCAATCTGTAGATCACTAGGGGAACTGTAGAGCTAGGTGACCCTTATATCGTGTTGGAACTTATACTCAGTCGTGAAACAAGCTGAATAGCCTGTTAAGAGGCAATACTAGATGTGTGCTGTGAGAGATAGATTACTTAGGGTGGTAGCGCCCCCCCCCTGATTGAGCTGAGTGAGCCTGAAAGGCCAATCCTATACTAATTGGGACAGGGTCGAGAACCCGTTATGAGGTATTAGTTATATATACCCATATTGGATCGGGCTGCATGCCGCAACAGTATATATATTGGATCAGGCTGCACGCCGCAGCGGTATATGTGTTGGATCGGACTGTACGCCATAGTATTATTGCGCTTGGGCTGTAGGAGCCCCTTCGGAGTCTGAGTCTGCACACATTCTCAGTGAGCGCTGGTGTATATTATGGGATCGGGCTGCACGCCGCAGCAGTATAGTTATATATGTATATATATATATATATTGGATCGGACTGCACGCCGCAGTAATATATGTGTGGATCGGGCTGCACGCCGCAGTATCATAGCGCTTGGGCCTAGGGAGCCCCTCCGAAGTCTATATACACCCCCCAGTGAGCGCCGTCGATGTTAAATGGAGCGGGATGCACGCCGCAACGGTATATGTATTGGAACGGGCTGCACGCCGCAGCATGATACCTATCCATATCCTTATACTTACTTGATTACTTATACATTATAAGCATATGTATATATCTTCATACATTGATATGGTTGTACACCGTAGTGGTACGAGTGAGGATTGAGTCAGTGGGGGACCTGGATGAGATAGATGTGGACTGGTGATAGGAGTGCTTACTATAGTGATGACGTACCTGTGAGGGTTTGCGTTAGAACTGTTTTGTGACAGTACAGGAGTTCTTACTTTCAGTTATTGTTTATTATTATTACTCACTGAGTTGAAATATACTCACCCCACTCCCCTGCACTTTTTGTGCAGATTCATAGGTGCCCGAGGGCAATTGAGTTGTAGCTGCTGATCCTTATCTACTTTTGCGGAGACTACGAGGTAGCTGCCGGCGTCCGCAGGGCCTGTTTTCTCCTTCTTTATCATTTTATTGCTTTCATCTTGTTTAGACTTGGTTGTACTAGGATGCTTATTCTGTAGAGGCTCAGGACTCGTGACACCACGATATGGTTGGGACCGTATTTTGTATGCTTTTACTATCACGCTTATCATTTGATATGATCACTTGCTGTTTAAGTTCAATCTAATTAATTGGAATTAATAATTGGCTGGGTTAAGAGATGATATGGTTGGGCTTGCCTAGCATTGTGTTGGGTGCCATCACGACCGGGGTTTGGGTCGTGACACCTTGGCACTAGCACAGCCTTGAATCCTGCTGTACTCATCAGGACCTAGTCCACATACCAACCATTTCTTGGCTTTTGCATTTTTCTCCCATTTTCTTAGATCTTCAGCAGTACAATCTAATCTTGTCTTTGGAACATCCACTCCTTGAGCATTCTTCTTGGTTGTGGCTAAAGGACCATCAGTGATGATATCCCAAAACTCATAATCATCACCCATGATATGGTCCCTCATTCTGTTTTTCCACCAGGAGTACTAGAGGCCATTGAAGAGAGGAGGCCTGGTAGTGGATTTCCCTTCCCAGTTTCCCCCATCATCGGGATCGTGATGGCGCCTACTCGTGGTAGCTAGGCAAGCCAATTCATTCAACATTATCCTGTGCATATCATCATTTTTATACTCATAATTAATAATAAGAGAAATAATTACTCAATTTAATAAATGCGGAAGTCTTTCTAAATAGAGATGAATAATACTAAGGTAAAACACTGATAAAATCCTCTGCCCAAGATGTGGAATCACCAACTCACGAACTACTAAACAATACAACACATGATGGTCTGAAAGAAAATAATAAATATATGTCTGTCTCGGAACAATGAGACCACAACAAACAACATAAGTAAATAGAAGAGACGTCGGGCCTGCGAACACCTATAAACTACCTCAGTCTCGAAATTCTCAACTCCCAAGAATACCCTACTGCTGCTGCTGCTCCTGCTCGAAACCTGGACCTGTGCAAAAACGCAGAGAAGTGCAGTATCAGCACAATCCGACCCCATGTGCTGGTAAATGCCTGGCCTATCCCGGCGAAGTACTGACAAGCCTAAGACCGGACACTCACATAAACAAGTACAATTCTATATATATATATATATATATATATATATATATATATATATATATATATATATATATATATATATATATATATATATATATATATATATATATATGTACACATCACAAGATAACAGGAATACCAAGTAACAAATTAAACAGAAGTATCATAATAGGGGAAACACAATCAGCAAAATCTACTAAATCAGTAAAGAAAATCATAGTATAACGAAAACAGTTAATATCAAAACACGGAAAATATCAAATAGTTGCACGGCATCACCCTTCGTGCTTTTACTCTCATCCTCACATCCAAGGCACGACACGATCCTTCGTGCATGGTTCAAATAACAACCGCACGAAATGTTCCTTCATGCATAATCAATATCACAAGGCACGGCATGATCCTTCATGCATAATCAATAACACGGCACGGCATTACCTTTCGTGCATAATCAATAAAATAAGGCACGGCATGATCCTTCGTGCATAATCATTAAAACAAGGCGCGTCATCACCCTTCGTGCATTATCACTCTTCCTCACCCAAATAACAATCACAGTTAAGGGCAAAAGAATGAAAACAATAATCATGAACTGTCCCGGCAAGGGACACAATAATCATCACAACAAGGTCCCGGCAAGGGAAACAATAATCAACTTCACAATAAAGTCCCGGCAAGGGAAAACAGTGATCAATTTCACAACCCGGCAAGGGTTCAAGATTTTGTCTTAAGAACATCCCACATTAACTCACAATATATGTCAACAAACGACTCACGGTCATGCTAGATGCCAGTGTATGGATGCTCGTCACCACAACCCATACACCACACTCGATCACATAGCAATTAGCACATTAATCCTATTCCCTCAAGCTAGGATAGATCAAACACTTACCTATAAGCGTTGAAGTCCAATTATCCTTCAAGTATAGCTTTACCTCGAATTTCAGCTTTCAACTTGCTCGAATCTAATCACAATTAGTTCAATTATATTAATAAATACTACTCCCTCCGTTTCAATTTATGTGAACATATTTCCTTTTTAGTCCGTGCTAAAAAGAATGAACCTTTCCTTATTTGGAATCAATTTACCTTTATGCAATGATTTATAGCCACACAAAATAAAGGTGCCTTATTTTAAACCACAAGATCAAAAGTCTTCTCTATTTTCTTAAACTCCATGCCCAGTCAAATGGGTTCACATAAATTGAAACGGAGGGAGTATATAAATTGGTTTATATCATTAATTAATGCTAAAGGAACAAACTTTACTGAAAATCATAATCCTTTTTCAAATGCGGCAGATTCCCATAGTGGAAAACAAGGTTGCCGAACTATAGCCTCACGTGTAAACCAACAGCTAAAAAATATGACTTCTCATACTACAAAATTGACTACATATTTCATTATACTATTCCACTTTCAATACTAATTACCCAATCATTAGCCATGATTAATTCCATATCTAGTATACTTAATTTAAAGATTTGTAATTGGTAGTGCAACAGTACAAAAAGCAAAACTTTTAAGATATTAGACTACTCTCATGGATTTTAATATATAATATAGAAGTATTATTGGATGACCCGTTGGCTTTTAAAAGAACTGTATTATTGGGATTCCAGACCGATAATCGAATAATTGGACAACTGTGCCTAATAATGTTCAAACTAGCAATAAAAATAACTTAGCATTATGTGTGAATTACAAAGATAACAAATCCATAAAATGTACATATAAATAGGATTAGAAAGGATTATTAAATTATTAAATGTGAATGCCAAAGCAGTGTAGTTGCAGAACGTGACTTTTTGATGCAAAATTAGTAAAGTTTAAGATGCCAAAGCTTAAATCATTATTACCACAATTATTCAGAAATTATTTGATAATCATCATTCCAAATTTTAAAAAAACATCAAAATAGTGTAATAGCAAGACTTAGAAAGTGCGTTCTAGCACTATAGCAGAAATCAAAATGCGTACAGTGAATTCTTCTTCCATCATTGCACACAGAAAGTCAAAAGTAATTGCAAGTAGTCATTATCCTATTATTTTCTTGTCTCCTAGTTATGGGTAAAATAACTAAAAACTAAATTATGTATATAGTAATGTTATGTATTGCTATGAAGAATAAAAACATGATTCTAATTTCCTCCCAACTTTTCTTCTCGAATTGAGATAGCCGCCTCTGTTACCCTTGGTTCCGGTTTTCGTTTCTTCTATTTATTTATTATAAGACCTAAATCACTCCTTTTCCTACATCTTAGGTCTTCTATGGGCCAATAAGGAAAATATATTGGCCTAACCCATTTCTTTACCATTAATTAATTACCTTAGCTATCTTACAGAAATAGCTAAAGTTATGCCTAACTATTGGTTATAGAACAATTATATTAAGTATTTCTTAAAATTTCATTTTACGTAAATAATTTCTTTAAAAAATTCCTTACTCGGGCTTGGGACCTCGGATTTCGACTGCAGTCATATGCCCGAATCCCATATTTTCCTACGGACCTTCCGGGATCGTCCGATTTTGGGTCAGGATCCGTTAACCAAAAATATTGGCCGAAGTCAACTATATTAATATTAATATCAATTTTCTTCAAAATTTTCATAGAATTCACGTATTCTAGCACAAAATCTTTCCGGCTATATGCTCGGTCTATGCACGTAAATCGAGGCAACATAAAATGAGATTTTCAAGGCCTCGAGAGTGCGGGGCAAATGAGGAAAACAGGTGATGACCCTTTGGGTCGTCACATCCTCCACCTCTAAAACAACTGTTCGTCCTCGAACAGACGAGAGAAGGAAGTACCTGAGTTGGGGAACAAATGAGGGTAGCGGCTCCGCATATCGGACTCGGACTCCCGGGTCGATGCCTCAGGAGGCTGACCTCTCCACTGAACACGCACAAAAGGAAAACTCTTCGACCTCAACTGTTGAACCTGCCGGTCTAGAATGGCCGCCGGCTCCTCCTCGTAGGATAGATCATTGTCCAATTGGACAGTACTGAAGTCTAACACATGTGTAGGATCGTCGTGGTACCTCCGAAGCATAGATACATGAAAAACCGGATGCACGACTGATAAGCTAGGTGGCAGAGCTAGTTTGTAAGCCACCTCTCCCACTCGGTCCAGAATCTCAAATGGACCAATATACCTAGGGTTGAGCTTGTCCTTCTTTCTGAACCTCATCACGCCCTTCATGGGCGATACCTAGAGCAATACCCGCTCACCAACCATGAAATCCACATCTCTAAACTTACGATCCGCATAAGTCTTCTGTCTGGCCTGAGCTGAACGCAATCTCTCCTGGATAGTCTTGACCTTGTCTAAGGCCTCCTGAACTAAGTCTGTACCCAGCAACCGAGCCCCTCCCGGCTCAAACCATCTAACTGGAGATCGACATTACCTACCATACAGCGCCTCATACGGAGCCATTTGAATGCTAGACTGGTAGTTGTTGTTGTAGGCGAACTCTACTAATGGTAGAAAATGGTCCCACGAGCCTCCAAAATCAATGACACAGACTCGGAGCATGTCCTCTAGGATCTGAATAGTCCTCTCGGACTGACCGTCCATCTGAGGATGAAAAACTGTACTCAATTGGACCTGGGTGCCTAACTCCTGCTGGACCGCTCTCCAGAAATGCGAGGTAAACTGCGTACCCCGATCTGAGATAATAGACACCGGCACCCCATGAAGGCGAACAATCTCCCTAATGTAAATCTCTGCTAACTTCTCCGATGAGTAAGAGACAGATACTGGAATGAAGTGTGCTGACTTGGTCAGCCTATCAACAATGACCCAAATAGCATCAAATTTCCTCCGAGTCAAAGGAAGTCCAGTAATGAAGTCCATTGTGATCCGCTCCCATTTCCACTCGGGAATTTCAATTCTCTATAATACACCACCAGGCCTCTAGTGCTCATATTTCACCTGCTGACAGTTTATACACCGAGCGACATACGCAACGATGTCCTTCTTCATCCTACACCACCAATAGTGTTGTTGTAAGTCCTGATACATCTTTGCGGCGCCCGGGTGAATAGAATACCGCGAACTGTGGGCCTCCGCTAGGATCAATTCTCGAATCCCCTCCACATTGGGCACACAAACTCGCCCCTGCAATCTCAATACTCCATCATCATCTAGAGTTACCTTCGTGGCACCTCCCCGATGTACAGTATCCCTCAAGTCACGCAAATAAGGATCATCAAATTGCCTCTCAAGGATATGCTCTAATAGAGAAAAACGAGCGACCGTGCAGGCTAACACCCTGCTAGGCACAGAAATGTCTAGTCTCAAGAACCGATTGGCTAAGGCCTGGACATCTAGAGCAAGTGGTCTCTGACTGACCGGAATGTAAGCGAGACTACCCATGCTGGCAGAATTTCTACTCAACGCATCGGCCACCACATTGGCCTTACTTGGGTGATATAGGATAGTAACATCATTGTCCTTCAGCAACTCTAACTATCTCCTCTGTCGCAAATTTAACTCCTTTTGCTTGAATAAATACTGTAGGCTTTTGTGATCCGTGTACACCTCGCACGCCACACCATATAGGTAATGCCTCAAGATTTTTAAGGCATGAACCACTGCTGCCAGCTCAAGATCATGAACCGGATAATTCTTCTCATGGATTTTCAACTGTCTCGAAGCATATAACCTTGCCATCCTGCATCAATACCGCTCCAAGCCCCGTACGGGATGCATCACAGTAAACTGTGTACAGCCCTGCACCCGTAGGTAATATCAACCCTGGTGCTGTAGTTAAGGCTGTCTTTAGCTTCTGAAAGCTTGCCTCACACTCATCTGACCACTTGAACTGGGCACCCTTCTGGGTCAACTTGGTCATCGGGGCTGCAATAGAAGAGAACCCCTCTACAAATTGACGGTAGTAGCCTGCTAACCTCAAGAAACTCCGGATCTCGGTCACTGAAGCTGGTCGAGGCCAATTCTGGACTGCCACAATCTTCTTTGGGTCCACCTGAATACCCTCCACCGATACGATATGACCCAAAAATACCATTGAACTCAACCAGGACCCACATTTTGAAAATTTGGCATATAGTCGATTATCCTTCAGAGTCTGAAGAACCACTCTGAGGTGCTGCTCGTGCTCTTCTTGGCTGCGAGAGTATACCAGGATGTCATCTATAAAGACTATCACGAACAGGTCTAAATAAGGCCTGAACACCCGATTCATCAACTTCATGAATGCTGCTGGAGCATTGCTCAACCCGAAAGACATGACCAAGAATTCATAGTGCCCGTATCTAGTGCGAAAGGCTGTCTTAAGAATGTCAGCCGCTCTGATCTTCAGCTGATAGTAGCCCGATCTCAAGTCTATTTTTGAGAACACCCTCGCTCCTTGAAGCTGGTCAAACAAATTATCAATCCTCAGCAGTTGATACTTGTTCTTTATCGTCACTTTGTTTAATTGCCGATAATCAATACACATCCGCATCGAGCCATCCTTCTTCTTCACAAATAACACAGGTGCACCCAGGGAGAAACATTGGGCTTGATAAAGCCCTTTTCTAGAAGGTCTTGCAACTGATCTTTTAACTCATTGAACTCCGGCGGGGCCATACGATAGGGTGGAATAGAGATGGGCTGAGTGCCCAGTGCCAGATCGATGCAGAAATCAATATCCCTATCGGGTGGCATGCCCGGCAGGTCTGAGGGGAAAACCTCAGGAAACTCCCATACAATAGGAACTGAATCAATAGAAGGAATTTCCGCACTGGAATCACAAACATATGCCAAATAAGCTAGACACCCCTTCTTGACCATGCGTCGAGCCTTAACATAGGAAATAACAGTGCGAACGGAGTGGCCTGAGGTCCCTCTCCACTCTTGTCGGGGTGATTCTGGCAAGGCCAAGGTCACTGTCTTGGCATGACAGTCCAAAATAACATGATACGGGGACAACCATTCCATCTCCAATATGACATCGAAATCCACCATGTCTAATAGCAATAAATCAACACGGGTCTCAAGACCCCCGAATATAACTACGCACGAACGATGCACCCGGTCAACTACTATAGAGTCACCCAGTAGTGTAGACACATAAACTGGAATATCCAGGGCATAGTTAGGCACGGCCAGATAGTGTGCAAAGTAGGAAGACACATATGAATATGTAGACCCGGGGTCAAATAATACTGAAGCACCTCTGTCACAAACAAGAATGGTACCTGTAATCACGGCATCTATGTCTCTGCCTCTGGCCTAGCTGGTAAAGCATAAAATCGGGGATCAGTACCTCCCCTGTGAGCTATATCTCTAGGACGGTCATCCACTGGCTGACCTCTACCTCTGGCTGGACGGTCTCCACCTCTACGGTCTCAACCTCCACCTCTACGATCTCTACCCCCGCCTCTGGCTGGCTGGGCAGGCTGTGGGTCAAGTTGGGCCTGAATCATGGGACGAGGACCCCGCTGCTGAGTGTTTCCTGTTGCTCGAGGGCAAAACTTGACAAGATGGCCTGGGTCACCACAACCGTAACAACAATTAGGCTGATGGGGCTGCTGGACCTGACGACCTGAATGGCCTCCACGAACACTCTGAAGAGGCTGAGCACTGATGAGAGGCTAATCTGAATACTGCTCACGAAACCCACAATCACCTGGACCACCCTGCGAAGCCTGGAGGGCTGACTGAAAAGGCCTGGAACACTCGCCCCTATCAAAAGATTCCCTGCCTCCCGAAGAAGAACCACTAAATCTGCCGGAATAACGAGGCCTCTTGTCAGAAGGATAACCACCTCCTCGAGCAAGAGTCATCTCAACTGTACGAGCTGCATTAGCTACCTCCTGAAAAGATATATCACTCACAACTCCCACAGCCATCTGAAGTCGAATCGGTTAATTTAACCCATCTATAAACCTGCGGACCCTCTCCCGATCCGTGGGGAGTATCACAACCGCATGAAGTGCCAGATCAACAAACCTTATCTCATACACGATAATAGTCATAGAGCCCTACTGGAGGCGCTCAAACTACCTCTAAAGTGCCTCCCGCTGGGTAACAGGGAGAAACTTCTCCAGAAATAACTTCGCAAACCGGTCCCATGTTAAAGCCGGGGACGCTACTGGTCGAGTCACACAGAAATCTCTCCACCAAGTCTTAGCGGATCCTGAAAGCCCTGAATGTACAGAAGTCAACTCCGTTTGTCTCCACGATCCCCATAGTCTTGAGAATCTCATGGCAACCGAATAAGAAGTCCCGAGGATCCTCTGATGTGGCACCGCTGAATGTAGTGGTAAACAGCTTGGAGAACCGATCAAGTCTCCATAGAGAATTAGATGTCATGGCCGCTCCATCTCCGGCCAAAGCTGTGGTGCCTGGCTGAGTGGCCATAGCTGGCTGAACCACTGGTGCCTGAGGCTGGGGAGCTACTGGCTCCGGAGTATGTGCAACAGGAGTCTGGACCCCTCCTCCAGCCTGAGAAGTGGCTGGTGCAGCTGGTAATAAGCCTGCTCTAGTGATACTGTCCATAAAGCTTGCTATCCGGACTAGAGCATCCTGAAGATCCGGGGTGAACATAACCCCTACTGGGACCTGAGCTGGGCCCATTGGAGCCGCTGGGGCTGGAACCTCCTCCTCGATATGAACCTGAGGTTCTTCCACTAGCGCTGCTTCTTGGGGCTGAGCTCTGCCCCTACCTCGGCCTCTAGGACGGCCTCGACCCCTGCCCCTGCCCCTCGCGGGAGCTGCCTGGGCCTCAGGCTGCTGATCAGCAGATGAAGTAGCGCGTGTCCTCACCATCTGCGAAAGGACAAAGTGGAAATTCAATCAGTATTTGAGGAACAAATCGCACGACAAGAAGGAACAAATGAGACCTAACTCAATAGACTCTAGAGGACAAGTACAGACGTCTCCGTACCTACCCCTCAGACTCTACTAAGCTTGTTCGTGAGTTGTGAGACCTATGTAACCTATTGCTATGATACCAACTTGTCACGACCCAGATTTTCCCCCATCATCGGGATCGTGATGGCGCCTACTCGTGGTAGCTAGGCAAGCCAATTCATTCAACATTATCATGTGCATATCATCATTTTTATACTCATAATTAATAACAAGAGAAATAATTAATCAATTTAATAAATGCGGAAGTCTTTCTAAATAGAGATGAATAATACTAAGGTAAAACACTGATAAAATACTCTACCCAAGACGTGGAGCCACCAACTCACGAACTACTAAAGAATACTACACATAATTGTCTCAAAAAAATAATAAATATTTGTCTGTCTCAGAACAATGAGACCACAGCAAACAACATAAGTAACTAGAAGAGACGCCGGGCCTGCGGACGCCTGCAAACTACCTCAGTCTCGAAATGCTCAACTCCCAAGAATACTCTACTGCTGCTGCTGATCCTGCTCGAAACCTAGACCTGTGCAAAAACGCACAGAAGTGCAGTATCAGCACAATCCGACCCCATGTGCTGGTAAGTGCCTGGCCTATCCCGACAAAGTAGTGACAAGTCCTAGAACCAGACACTCACATAAACTTGTACAATTCTATATATATGTACATACCACAAGATAACAGGAATACCAAGTAACAAATTAAACAAGAAGTATCATAACACGGGAAACACAATCAGCAACATCTACTAAATCAGTAAAGAAAATCAGAGTATAACGAAAACAGTTAATATCAAAACAAGGAAAATATCAAATAGTTGCACGGCATCACCCTTCGTGCTTTTACTCTCATCCTCACATCCATGGCACGACATGATCCTTCGTGCATGGTTCAAATAACAATGACACGGAATGTTCCTTTGTGCAAAATCAATATCACAGGGCACGGCATGATCCTTCGTGCATAATCAATAACAAGGCACGACATTACCCTTCGTGCATAATCAATAAAATAAGGCACGGCATGATCCTTCGTGCATAATCATTAAAACAAGGCACAACATCACCCTTCGTGCATTATAACTCTTCCTCACCCAAATAACAATTACAGTTAAGGGCAAAGGAATGAAAACAATAATCATGAACCGTCCCGGTAAGGGACACAATAATCATCACAACAAGGTCCCAGCAAGGGAAACAATAATCAACTTCACAATAAAGTCCTGGCAAGGGAAAACAGTGATCAATTTCACAACCCGACAAGGGTTCAAGATTTTGTCTTAAAAACATCCCACATTAACTCACAATATATGTCAACAAATGACTCACGGTCATACTAGACGCCAGTGTATGGATGCTCGTCACCATAGCCCATACACCGCACTCGATCACATAGCAATTAGCACATTAATCCTATTCCCTCAAGCTAGGATAGATCAAATACTTACCTCTAAGCCTTGAAGTCCAATTATCCTTCAAGTATAGCTTTACCTCGAATTTCAGCTTTCAACTTGCTCGAATCTAATCATATTTGGTTCAATTACATTAATAAATACTATATAAATTGGTTTATTATAACGACCCGACCCAACACTGTGTAGATATTGTCCGCTTTGGGCTACCCGCCCGCACGGATTTGTTCCTCCCCAGCTGGTCCACTGGGGAAAACGCGTCTAACAATATCAAAACCCACAATTCACATCGAATTCAAGCCTAAATTGCTTAAAACTTTCCGAATTACACATTCGATCAAAAACCCGACCAAACGACGTCCGAATGACCTGAAATTTTGCGGACATATCCAAAATTACATGACGGAGCTACATAAATTGTCGGGATCCCATTCCGACCACCGGATCAAAATCTCACTTACTGTTCGGATTTTGCCAAAATTCTACCTTAGCCAATTCAAACCTATTTCTATACCGGAACTCCAAATTCAATTCCGATCGCTCCCCTAAGTCACAAATCACCTCCCGGAACTAACCTAGTCATCAGAATCCGATTCCGAGCCCTCTAACTAAATAGCCAACTCCAGGTTGACTTTCCATATTCAAGTTTCCTTCAAAAAGGCTATATGCCTCATTTTCAATCCAATTCACTCCCAACTCACCCGATAGACTCTAACACTGATATAAAAACATAAAACATATAATTATAACATTTCGGGGTATCAATTCCCATGATGACGGGTTGGGTCATCACATTCTCCCCCTCTTAAGAAAACGCTCGTCCTCGAGCGGGTCAAGAAACATACCTGAAGTAAATAAGTGAGGATATCTGCTCCGCATCTCCCGCTCGATCTCCCAAGTGGCCTCCTCCACGGTTCGACCTCTCCACTGAACCTTAACTGATGCAATATCCTTGGACCTCAATCTTCTCACTTGACGACCCAATATGGCAATAGGCTCCACATCATAGGTCAAATCATCATCAAGCTGAATAGTGCTAAAGTCCAACACATGCGATGGGTCGCCAACATATTTCCGGAGCATGGACACGTGAAACACTGGATAAACTCCCGATAGACTGGGTGGCAAAGCAAGCATATACGCCACCTCTCCAATCTTCCTAAGGATCTCAAAAGGGCCAATAAATCTCGGGCTGAGCTTCCTTTTCTTCCCAAATCTCATGACGCCTTTCATCGGCGAAACCTTCAGTAAGACTTTCTCACCCACAGAATAAGACACATCTCGAACCTTACGATACGCATAACTCTTCTGGCGCGACTGAGCTATGTGAAGTCTCTCCTGAATAACCTTCACCCTATCCAAAACATCCTGGACTAACTCTGTCCCTAATAACTTTGCCTCGCCGGGCTCAAACCAACCAACTGGAGATCTAAACCGTCTCCCATATAGAGTCTCATATGGCGCCATCTGAATATTGGATTGGTAGCTGTTGTTATAAGCAAACTCTGCGAGAGGCAAGTAATCAGCCCACAAACCACCAAAGTCAATAACACAAGCTCTCAACATATCCTCCAAGATCTGAATAGTACGCTCGGACTGTCCGTCCGTCTAAGGATGGAATGCAGTACTCAACTCAACCTGGGCGCCCAACTCCCGCTGAAATGTCCTCCAGAACTGTGAAGTAAACTGAGTAGCTCTGTCTGATATAATAGAAACTGGGACTCCATGCAGTCTAACGATCTCCCGAATGAATATCTCAACTAACCGCTCCGAGGAGTACGTAGTACATATAGGAATGAAGTGAGCTGACTTGGTCAGCCTATCCATAATCACCCTAACATAATCAAACTTCCTCGCTGACCGAAGGAGTCCAGTAACAAAGTCCATAGTGATCCTCTCCCACTTCCACTCAGGAATATCAATGCGCTGAAATACGCCACCGGGCCTCTGATGCTCGTACTTTACCTGCTGACAGTTGAGGCACCGTGCTATATGTCTGACAATGTCCATCTTCATCTTTCTCCACCAATAGTGTTGTTTCAAGTCTTGATACTTCTTCGAGGCTCCGGGATGGATAGAATACCGCGAGCTATGGGTCTCCTCCAGAATCAACTCACGAAGGCCATCAACATTGGGCACACATATCCGGCCCTGCATCCTTAATACGCCATCACTATCAATGGTGGCATCTCTAGCATCATCGTGCTGAACTCTGTCCCTAAGGACACCCAAGTGTGGATCATCATACCGGTGCTCACGAATACGGTCATATAGAGAAGACCGAGATACAACACAAGCCAATACCCTGCTGGGCTCTGAAATGTCTAACCTCACTAGCCGATTGGCTAGCACCTGAACATCATAAGCAAAAGGTCTCTCCTCAGCTGGGATATATGCCAAGCTCCCCATACTGACTGCCTTCCGGCTCAAAGCATCGCCTACCACATTGGCCTTCCCCAGATGATATAGAATAGTAATGTCATAATCCTTAAGCAACTCAAGCCATCTCCGCTATCTCAAATTAAGATCTTTCTGTTTGAACAAGTGCTGGAGACTAGGATGGTCGGTATACACCTTACAGGACACGCCGTACAAATAATGCCTCCAAATCTTCAAGGCATGAACTATGGCAGCTAGCTCCAAATCATGAACATGATAGTTCTTCTCATGTGGCTTCAACTGCCGAGAAGCATAAGCAATCACCTTACCTTCCTGCATCAATACACAACCTATCCCCACTCTCGAGGCATCACAATATACGGTATATGAACCTGAAGCTGATGGCAACACTAACACTGGAGCTGTGGTCAAAGCTGTCTTGAGCTTCTAAAAGCTTTCCTCGCACTCATCCGACCACACGAATGGTGCACCCTTCTGAGTCAATTTAGTCAAAGAAGAAGCAATGGATGAAAATTTCTAAACAAACCGGCGATAATATCCCGCCAAGCCAAGAAAGCTCCTAATCTCTGTAGCTGAGGACGGTCTAGGCCAACTCTGCACCGCCTCAATCTTCTTCGGATCAACCTGAATACCATTACGAGACACCACATGACCCAGAAATGCTACTGACTTGAGCCAAAACTCGCACTTGGAGAATTTAGCATACAGATTCTCCTCCCTCAATCTCTGCAACACAATACTCAAATGCTGAGCATGCTCCTCCTGACTACGGGAGTAGACTAGAATGTCATCAATGAACACAATCACAAATGAATCCATATAGGGCCTGAACACACTGTTCATCAGATGCATGAATGCTAAAAGACATCACAAGGAACTCATAGTGACCATATCTGGTCCTGAATGCAGTCTTCATAATATCAGAGTCCCTGATCTTCAGCTGATGGTAGCCTGAACGAAGATCAATCTTAGAAAACACTCCCGCACCCTGTAACTGATCAAACAAATCATCAATGCGCGGTAGAGGGTACTTGTTCTTCACTGTTACCTTGTTCAATTGCCTATAATCAATACACATCCGCATGGAACCATCTTTCTTTTTAACAAATAACACCGGCGCACCCCACGGGGACACACTAGGACGGATGAAACCCTTATCTAGAAGCTCCTGAAGCTGCTCTTTCAATTCCTTCAACTCAGCTGGTGCCATCCGATAAGGAGGAATGGATATGGGCTGAGTGCCCGGCACCAAGTCAATGCCAAAATCAATATCCCTGTCCGGCGGCATGCCCGGCAGGTCTGAGGGGAATACATCTGGAAAGTCCCTCACAACAAGTACAGAATCAATGCTAGGAGACTCAGCTCCAATATCTCTCACAAAGTCTAAGTACGACAAACACCCTTTTCAACCATTTTCTGAGCCTTCAAGAACGAAATGACACGGCTAGGGACGAAATTAGTCGAACCCCTCCACTCGATTTGAGAAATACCAGGAATAGCCAACGTAACTGTCTTAGCATAACAGTCCAATATATCATGGTACAGAGACAACCAGTCCATACCCAATATCACATCAAAGTCCACCATCCCCAACAATAACAGATCCGCCTGGGTCTTCAGACCCCCAATAGAAATAACACAGGATCTATAGACATGATCCACAATAATCGTATCACCCACGGGGGTGGATACATGAACAGGTAAGTCAAGATTACCACGAGTCGCACCCAAATGATGTGCAAAATAAGAGGACACGTATGAATATGTGGACCCCGGATCAAATAGAACAGAGGCATCTCCGTGACAGACAGAAATGATACCTGTAATCACTGCATCGGAGGCAACTGCATCACGCCTGTCAGGAAGTGCATAGAACTGTGCCTGGCCTCTACCGGATCTCTCCTCGCCTCTGGGGCGACCACGAGAAGACTGACCTCCACCTCTACTAGCCTGAGATGGTGCTGAAGAGGAGGGCTGATCCCTCTGCTGAGCCCTGTCCCTACGGAGTCGAGGGCACTGCCTCCTCATGTGGCCAAACTCACCACACTCATAACAAGCACCTGGTGCTGGAGAAGGGGACTGAAGGGAACCCCTCGTCGCAGAAGAACCCTGGGCTGAAGAAGTATGTGTTGCACTCTGGGCTGGGAGAGCACTAAGTGAAGACTGGCCTTGCTGAAATCCCTGTCGACCACGACCATAAGAACCTCCGCTCTACTGGAAATGCCCTCTAGATGGAGCACCACTGAAGCTACCAGAACCACGAGGCCTCTTGGCCTCCCGCTCCTCCCTCTCTCGGCGACAATCCGCCTCAATGGAGCGTGTCATATCTACAACCTGCTCAAAGGATGATGACATAACTCTCTCTCTGGTCAAAAGAATGCGGATAGAGTAGTTGAGGCCATCAATGAACCTCCTGATCCTCTCCCTATCAGTAGGGATCATCCATGCGGTATGCCTAGCCAACTGTGTGAATCTAAGCTCATACTGGGTCACTTACATGTCGCCCTGAACCAACCACTCAAACTGGCGATGAAGCTCCTCGCGATGGGACCGAGGTACATACTTCTCTAGAAAGAGAGTAGAGAACTGCTGCCCTGTGAGAGGTGCCGCTCCTGCAGGCCTACACCTCTCAAACTCCTCCCACCAATCAAATGGGGGACCAGTAAACTGAAAAGTGGTAAATGAAACTCCGCTGGACTCAAGAATACCAGATATACGTAGCATCCTCTGACACTTATCTAAGAAACCCTGGGCATCCTCGCCCTCAGCGCCACTGAAATGGGGTGGCTGGAGTCTACCAAATCTCTCTAGACGACGCTGCTCGTCGTCGGGCATAGCCTGAACCATATGCTCTGGAGCTGGTGCAGCTGGAGGAATAACTGGTGCAACCACCTGAGCGGGGACCGCCTCTGGCGTCTGAAGTCCCTGAACAACCTGCTCAGGTGTGCGAGCTGCAGGGGTCTGCTGACCACCCCCTGTCTGAGATGTCGCTGCAGTAGCGGTAGCTAAAACTACCTGAGCCAAACTGGAACACATTGATAATATCTGAGCAAGAGTCTCCTGAAGACCAGGAATAGCAATAGATACAGTCTGGCCCTGAACTGGGGCTGCTGGAGCATCAACCACTGGGGGCTGCTCCTGAACTGGTACAACAGGCGGGTCAGCTGGCACTGCCTCAACCGCCCTACCTCTACCTCTAGCACGACCGCGCCCACGGCCTCTAACAGGTGGCAATGGAGGTCGTCCACCTCGTCCTGATGCTCGCGTTCTCGCCATCCGCGAGAGAATAGAATATAGAAGTTCAGTTCTCAGAACAACAAGATCGCACGACAGAGTTCAAGAAAAGTGAAGTGTTTCCTAAAGGTTCGCAGCCTCCCGAGGACAAGTACAGGCGTCCCCGTACCGATCCACAAGACTCTACCAACCGGCTCAAGACTCATGAGGCCTAGTAAACCTAGGCTTTGATACCAACTGTAACAACCCGGCCCAACACTGTGTAGATATTATCCGCTTTGGACTACCCGCCCACAAGGATTTGTTCCTCCCCAGCTGGTCCACTGGGGAAAACGCGTCTAACAACATCAAAACCCATAATTCACATCGAATTCAAGCCAAAATTCCTTAAAACTTTCCGAATTACACATTCGATCAAAAACCCGACGAAACGATGTCCGAATGACCTGAAAATTTGATCCAAAATTACATGACGGAGCTACAGAAATTGTCGGAATCCCATTCCGACCCCCGGATCAAAATCTCACCTACCGTTCGGATTTCGCCAAAATTCAACCTTAGCCAATTCAAGCCTATTTCTACACCGGACCTCTAAATTTAATTCTGATCGCTCCCTTAAGTCACAAATCACCTCCCGGAACTAACCAAATCATCAGAATCCGATTCCGAGCCCTCTAAATAAATAGTCAACTCCAGGTTGACTTTCCATATTCAAGTTTCCTTCAAAAAGGCTATATGCCTCATTTTCAATCCAATTCACTCCCAACTCACCCGATAGACTCTAACACTGATATAAAAACATAAAACATATAATTACAACATAATAGGGTGGCAATTCCCGTGACGATGGGCCGGGTCGTCACATTTATATCATTAATTAATGCTAAAGGAACAAACTTTACTGAAAATCATAATCCTTTTTCAAATGCGGCAGATTCCAATAGTGGAAAACAAGGTTGCCGAACTATAGCCTCATGTGTAAACCAATAGCTAAAAAATATGACTCCTCATACTACAAAATTGACTACATATTTAATTATACTATTTCACTTTCAATACTAATTACCCAATCATTAGCCATGATTAATTCCATATCCATTATGCTTAATATTAAAGATTTGTAATTGGTAGTGCAACAGTACAAAAAGCAAAACTTTTAAGATATTAGCCTACTCTCGTGGATTTTAATATATAATATAGAAGTATTATTTGATGACCCGTTGGCTTTTAAAAGAACAATATTTTTGGGATTCCAGACCGGTAATCAAATAATTGGACAACTGCGCCTAATAATGTTCAAACTAGCAATAAAAATAACTTATCATTATGTGTGAATTATAAAGATAACAAATCCATAAAATGTACATATAAATAGGATAATAAAGGATTATTAAATTATTAAATGTGAATGCCAAAGCAGTGTAGTTGCAGAACGTGACTTTTTGATGCAAAGTTAGTAAAGTTTAAGATGCCAAAACTTAAATCATTTTTACCACAATTATTCAGAAATTATTTGATAATCATCATTCCAAATTAAAAAAAATATCAAAATAGTGTAATATCAAGACTTAGAAAGTGCGTTCTAACACTGTAGCAGAAATCAAAATGCGTACAGTGAATTCTTCTTCCAACATTGCACACAGAAAGTCAAAAGTAATCGCAAGTAGTCATTATCCTATTATTTTCTTCTCTCCTAGTTATGGGTAAAATAACTAAAAACTAAATTATGTATATAGTAATGTCATGTACTGCTATGAAGAATAAATACCTGATTCTAATTTCCTCCCAACTTTCCTTCTCGAATTGAGATAGTCGCCTCTGTTACTCTTGGTTCCAGTTTTTGTTTCTTCTATTTATTTATTGTAAGACCTAAATCGCTCATTTTTCTACATCTTAGGTCTTCTATGGGCCAATAAGAAAAATATATAGGTCTAACCCATTTCTTTTACCATTAATTAGCTACCTTTGCTATTTTACAGAAATAGCCAAAGTTACGCCTAAACTATTGGTTATAGAACAATTATATTAAGTATTTCTTAAACTTTCATTTTACGTAAATAATTTCTTCCAAAAATTCCTTACTCGGGCTTGGGACCTCGGATTTTGACTGCAGACATATGCTTGAGTCCCATATTTTCCTACGGACCTTCCAGGATCATCCGATTTCGGGTCCGGGTCCGTTTACCAAAAATATTGACCGAAGTCAACTATATCAATATTAATATCAATTTTCTTCAAAATTTTCATATAATTCACATATTCTAACACAAAATTTTTACGGCTACATGCTCGGACTATGCACGTAAATCGAGGCAACATAAAATAAGGTTTTCAAGGGCTCGAGAGTACGGGGCAAATGAGGAAAACAGGTAATGACCCTTTGGGTCGTCACAGTGGTGAACTCATGTTGATCTTTCCTAAGGTGTTAACCTCTTCAAGGATAAACCGCTCTGATACACATTGATGATTTAAATGTTAATACCACACAAGAGGGGGGGATTTGTGTGGTACCTAATTGTTCTTCTAAGTGTTCTAACTACAGCAGTTTGTGGAATAATAAATGCCGAAAGTAAAGTACACTGAGATGTTTACGTGGAAAACACCTGGCTCAAATGTGAAAAAATCGCGGCCTACTACTCAGTAGGATTTTCCCAAACTCCACTAAAATCACTCAGCCAAAAACTGCATTTACAAAGACTCTTTGTAAACCTAAGGATTAACTCTAATCCCAGTGTGGCACACAGCCTCAACTGTTACGACACTTTCGAGTTAACTCTAACTTGAATACTCAATGTACCTAATACAATTGCTTCTATGAAAGCTAAAAGGTACAATATGAAAACCTACTACAATTGAACTAAACTTTGAATAACCACAATGATGAAACTGGTTCTTCTATCTTAGTTCATATAGCTTCAGACGTGCACACTTGTATCTCGCATATATTGCTTGCAAAATAGGCTTGATTCTTTTTGCTCTCAAATGTGCTTAACTTCTGCTTATGTGCATTACCTGTAAAAGAAACAAATTAGTTATTTAATAGATTGGCAGTTAGAGTTTGATCGAGAATCTAATGCTTATCCTTTGTCATTCCAGTCATTAACTACTATAAACTCTCATCCTTATCCTAGCTTAGGATTATGTTCTCTTATCATAAGGAGATTGTCCTCCTTAGAACTCAATGCAACCTTTTCGATTACATTCAGAAGATATTTGTTGCATACGCCTCAGTACATATCTTCCTCACGTGCCTTCCATATGCAGTGGTTATGACTAATTGTGTCTCTTATGATGGACCTGATGTTCATTTGTCAATCTTCGAAACTTCAACTAAACCTGGCCAACAATGAATTTGAGGCTCTGGGAACAAAATCCTTCATAAACATGTTGGAGAACTGTGTCCAAGTCAGTGAGGCAGACTCGACTGGACTATCCAGCTCATAAGTGCGCCACCAATCATAGACGGGTCCCGGAAGCTCAAAGGCAGTGAAAGAAACCCCACTGGACTCCACTATGCCCATAGTACAAAGAATGCGATGACACTCGTCAAAGATCCCAAGGCGTCATCTGAAGCTAGGCCGCTGAACACTGGGGGATCATATTTCTTGAACCTCTCTAGCCTGCGCTGCTTGTCCTCTGAGACAACTACCCCATCCCCGTTGTACTGGTGCTGCAGGCGGTACAACAATAACCTTTGGAACCTGCTCCATCGACGCTCTCTGCTCAGGAGTGTGGCCTTCGGGAGTCTGGGCCCCTCCCCCGGCCTGAGATGTGGCTGCAGCGAAGGGAACTAATCCCGTCTGAGCCAAAGTAGTGTACTGCTCATGAACTGAGTTAGGGTCTTCTGGAGTGCTGGAGTAGTAGTAGCTGTAGTAGGTGTATAAGTTGCCTTTGCTCCAACCGGATCTGCTGGTGGTACCTCAGTGTCAGCACACGCGGGTGCTGTGGCTGGACCTCGGGCGCGTCCTCGACCTCTACCCCGGCCAAGGTCTCTGACAGCGGCAGCAGGGGGCACGGGTGCTTGGTTCTCTTGTGTAGCATGTGTCCTCACCATATGTGAGAGAATAGAAGACAGAAGTTTAGAATTAGTGTCAAAATATTGCACGACAAAGAATTCAAAACAAATGGAGATTTTCCTAAACAATTACATAGCCCCTAGTAGATAAATACGGACGTCTCCGTACCAATCAGCGAGACTCTAATAAATCGGCATGTGTCCCGTGACTCCTATGAACCTAGAGCTCTGATACCAGCTTGTCACGACCCTAGTTAACCAATCGTAAACACGTCATAATGGCACCTAGTCTTCACGACCAGGTAAGCCTAACACATTGCGGAAGTAATAACAATTGCGAAATTTATAATCAAAACCAAATAACATGAACAATATATATAATTGCCACCTGGAACATACACTTTAACACTTAGCATTCTAAAACTATCCCAAAGACCCGAAAACCCACGGGCAACACAGGCTAAGAGAAAACATAATATGCGGCTCTAATATCCGAAAATGTCTGCAACAATTGAATACATGAAATGGAACTGCAAACTACAAGATAGAGTAGAAGGAGACTCTTCAGTCTGTGGACGCAGAAGATGTACCTCAAGTCTCCGAATATAGCGCCTGGATCACTGATAGTAAGCCCGACCAGAAGTACCTGGATCTGCACATGAAAAGCTTATGCAGAAGAGGCATGAGTACACCACAATGATACTTAGTAAGTATCAAGTCTAACCTCCATAGAGTAGTGACGAGGAAGGTCAGGGCCTACTAAGAATAAAAATCATAACAATAAAGATCAGTGTTAAACAGGGAATAATCTGGAACAACGATAAAAATAGAATAAAAGCTACAAGTCAATGATAGTTGAGCTAAGTGAGGAAAATAACACAACCAAGTATCCCTCAACATCAGGGTGCTTTGTGGACCTCCCAAAATACCGTCATGTAATCCTTTTTCCTCAATTGTCCAATGAATTTCTCAGGAATCGAACTCGTAGTCCATCACATTAAATATCTAGGATCTTCTGGGAATCGAACCCGTAGTCCATCATATCAATTTTAAATATCTAGGATCTCCCGGGAATCGAACCCGTAGTCCATCATATCAATTTTAAATATCTAGGATCTCCTAGGAATCGAACCCGTAGTCCATCATATCAATTTAAATGTGCAACCAAATCAGAGAAATATTCAGAGAATGAAGTACACCAATACAAGTAATAATTAAATTCTGGCTTAACATGCTTCACGTAATTTCAATTAAGGCAATTAAACAATTAAGCAATTAATTCTATCTAGTCATGTTTCTCTAACTAACACAGATTAATTCTTGCATTGAAATCAGTCAAATAATGGAGGAACATAGTTCAAACAATTCAAGTAAAGTGGATTTTTCAAAAATTAGCACAAGTACACGCTCGTCACCTCGCGTACAAGCTATTTAAATAAGCACATAAGAAGTCCTAAGGGGAGAGGTCCCCCACACAAGGTTAGACAAGCCACTTACCACGAACCGGTACAAAATCACTATAAAACGATGCCCTTGCCACAAGTATCTGACTCCGAGTGGCCCAAATCTATTCCAACCAGCTACATATTGTAAATAACATCGCAAGTAACCAATTCCTCTATAAAAATTAAAGCTAAGGCACGGAAATAGGTAAAATGACCAAAAATCCTCTCCAGCCAACATCTCGGAATTGAATATTTTTATATTTTTAGAATCCTCGTACTCTCACGAGTCTAACCATATAAAAATCTCCCAAATCGGAGGTCAAAATCCACCTCAAATCCTCACAATTAGGTCTAAGAAGTTTTACCCACTGTCCATTCAAAATACAAAATTAAATGGTGAAATTAAGAGGATATTCATGGAATATGGTCTAAATCGAGTGGGAATTACTTACCCAAGTTTCCCAGGTGAAAATCCCTTAAAAATATCCAAAAATCGTGCTCTAGAAGTCAAAATGTGATAAAAATGGTGAACCCTCAAAATGGTGATTTTAATCTGTCTACCCAGGTATTTAAAGCATCGCGAATCCGGAAGTCCTCACGCGTTCACGAAGAAGAATTTAATAAGCGGTCAACATTGCCATTCGCAATCGCGAAGGGAGGGATGCGAACGCGAAGTCCTGGGTTCGATGACCTACGCGAACGCGACATCCATGATGCGAACGCGATGAAAGAACAGGTAAAGCCACACGATCGCGGGAAGCCAAACACAAACGCGATGAAGAAAGTTGACATCTTCCAAAAATACTCTACGAGAATGCGTAGACGAGGATGTGAATGCGATGAGAAGGGAAACTAAAACCGCGCAATTGCGATGCCTTCTACGCGAACGCGTAGAAGGACATCTGACCTTCCCTTCCCATTTACCCTCTTCTTCTGAAGAGTTGAAGATCAGAAATATGAATAAACAACTACCGTTTCACCAGTCCACCACCTTCTTTCAACAATTTATGACATAAAATAGATTATATAGAATCATATGTGGGGAAGTTCACTTGTTGAAGAGTAAATATACCTTGTTTTATCGGTGTAGTTTTTTGAAAATTAATCCGATGACTGTAATTTTTAGGTGATTCCCTTTGATTTTAAATAGAAGAATATTGTGTTTCTCAATCACACATGGAGATACAGTTGTCGGCGGCTTTTGTCATGACAACCACCACACTGCTCCACCACTCTCTTCTTCCCGCCGTGATGTTTCTGATGAGAAAACTGACCACCAGAGATTTTTGAATAATGGAATTATCTGACATTATCCGGCACGAGATACAAATAGAAACAATACACGGGTATATGGGAAAGTTAAAAATGAAAAAATGGGGAGAACAAGAAATTTACAGCGGAAGTTTTGGGTGGGTTATGCAGAAACTTATTTACAAAAAATAGATGAGGATGATGACTTTTTATTGCGGGTTATTATAAAGTGGGGCGGGTTATGTCACGACCCTAGTTCATCAATGATGAACACATCATGACGGCACCTAGTCTTCGCGATCAGGTAAGCCTAACAAATTGCAGAAGTCATAACAATTGCGGAATTTATAATCAAAACTAAATAATATGAATAATGTATACAATTGTCGCATGTCACATACACTTTAACACTTAGCATTCTAAAACTATCCCAAAGACCTGAAAACCCACGGGCAACACAAGCTAAGAGAAAACGTAACATACGGCTCTAATATTCGGAAATGTCTACAACAACTAAATACATGAAATGGAACAGCTAACTACAAGATAGAGTAGAAGGAGACTCTTCGGTCTGCGGACGCAGTAGATGTACCTCAAGTCTCCGAATATAGCGCGTGGATCACTAATAATATGTCCGACTAGAAGTACTTGGATATGCACATGAAAAACATACGCAAAAGAGTCATGAGTACACTACATCGATACTCAGTAAGTATCAAGTCTAACCTCGGTAGAGTAGTGACGAGGAAGGTCAGGGCCCTACTGAGAATAAACATCATAACAATAATGAAGAGTATAAAACATGGAATAATCTGGAACAACAATAAAAATAGAATAAAAGCTACAAGTCAATGACAGTTAAGCTAAGTAAGGAAAAAACACAACCAAGTATCCCTCAACATCAGGGTGCTTTGTGGACCTCCCAGGATACTGTCATGCAGTCCTTTTTCCTCAACTATCCAGTGGATCTCTCGGGAATCGAACCCGTAGTCCATCATATTAAATTTTAAATATCTAGGATCTCCCGGGAATCGAACATGTGCATCATATCAATTTAAATGTGCAACCAAAATAGAGAAATATTCAGAGAATGAAGTACACCAATACAAGTAATAATTAAATTCTGGCCTAACATGCTTCACGTAATTTTAATTAAGGTAATTAAGCAATTAAGCAATTAATTCTATCTAGTCATGCTTCTCTAACTAACACAGATTAAATCTTGCATTGAAATTAGTCAAATAACGGAAGAACAAAGTTCAAACAATTCAAGTAAAGTGCATTTTTCAATAATTAACACAAGGACACGCACGTCACCTCGCGCACAAGGCATTTAAATCAGCACATAAGAAGTCCTAAGGGGAGAGGTCTCCCACACAAGGTTAGACAAGCCAATTACCTCGAATCGGTACAAAATCACTATGAAACGGTGCCCTTTCCACGAGTATCCGACTCCGAGTGGCCCAAATCTATTCAAACCAGTTACATATTGTAAATAACATCACAAGTAACTAACTCCACTGTAAAAATTAAAGATAAGGCGCGGAAATAGGTAAAATGACCAAAATGCCTCTCCAGCCAACGTCTCATAATTAAATAATTTTTACTTTTTTGAAACTCTCGTACTCTCATGAGTCCAACCATATAAAAATCTCCTAAATCAGAGATCAAATGCCCCCTCAAATCCTCACAATTAGGTCTAAGAAGTTTTACCCACTTCTCATTCAAAACATGAAATTAAAGGGTGAAATTAAGAGGAGATTCATGGAATATGGTCTAAATCGAGTGGACATTACTTATCTAAGTTGCCCAGGTGAAAATCCCTTAAAAATTGCCAAAAATCGAGCTCTAGAAATCAAAATGTGATAAAATAATGAACCCTCGAAATGGTGATTTTAATCTATCTACCCATGTATTTAAAGAATCACGAACGCGGAAGTCCTCATGTGTTCACGAAGAAGAAATTAATAAGGGGTCAAAATTTCCCTTCGCGGTTGCGAAGGGAGAGATGCAAACACGAAGGCCTGGGTTCGATGACCTACGCGAAGCGACATCCATGATGCGAACGCGATGAAAGAATAGGTGAAGCTACGCGATTACGGGAAGCCAATCGCGAAAGGGATGAAGAAAGTTGACATCTTCCAAAAATACACTACACGAACGCGTAGACGAGGATGCGAACGCGATGAGATGGGAAACCAAAACTACGCAAACGCGATGCCTTCTACGCGAACGCATAGAAGGACATCTGACCTGCAATTTTCTGAAATTATTTCCAACTTTAAATTGCTCCGTTGAGCATCCAAAACACACCCGATGTAACGACCCGGCCCGTCGTTACGGAAATTTCCACCCCGTTACCTTGCATTAACATATCTTATGCTTCTATATCAGTTTTAGAACCTATCGGGTGAGTTAAGAGTGAATTGAATTAAAAATAAAGCAAATAGCATGTTTGAAAGAAGTTTGAATATGGAAAGTCAACCTAGAGTTGACTATCGAGTTAGAGTGCTCGGAATCGGATTCCGATGATTCGACTAGTTTCGAGGGATCATTTATGACTTAGGAGAGCAATCGGAATTGAATTTGGAGATCCGGTGTAGAAATAGGCTTGAATTGGCTAAGGTTGAATTTTGGCGAAATCCGATCGATAGGTGAGATTTTGATCCGGGAGTCGGAATGGAATTCCGACAGTTGCAGTAGTTTAGGTGATTTTGGATATGCCTGCAAATTTTCAGGTCATTCGGACATCGTTTGGTCGGGTTTTTGATCGAATGTGAATTTTTGAAGTTAAAGTTAAACTTAAGCTTAAATTTGTTGAAAACGGACGATTTTGATGTTAACGATAGAGTTTTGATGATTGGAACAAGTTCGAATAAGGTTATAGGGCATATTGGTTCTTTTGGTTGAGGTCCCAGGGGCCTCGGGTGAGGTTCGGGGTGGTTTCGGACCATTTCTAGGCCATTTTTAACTGCTGGTTTATGTCTGTAGCAGTGTTCTACGTGATCGCGGACAATCGGACGCGATCGCGGTGAGTAAAATGTGCGAAAAATATTAATGAATCGCGATCGCATGAAATGCTCCGCGATCGCGAAGAAGGGAAATTTCTGTTGCATTGATCCTACTTCGGAAGCTCATATCTTTTTATCTATAAGGAATTGTAAGGTGATTCAAAAACGAGAGTTGTAGCTCATCGTGTCTAGTTTTCAGAAAGCTAAAGTAATCTTGATTTGGACGTGTGTAAATAGTTATGGACGTTACCCTATAGGATGTCCGAGAAGGATCTCTATTACACATGTATAAATTGGGAAGCTTATATCTAGAAATCTATACTGATTCAGGAAATGAGCATCAAATGAAAGTTATAGCCCTATGTGTCTAGTTTTCAGAACATCAAACCATTCATCATTCGGAGTTGTGTGCAAAACGTTATGACCATTATACTAAAGCCTGTCCGGAGGAACCCGAGTTTGTTCACCGCGATCGCGAAGCCTTTCCCGCAATCGCGAAGGGTAAATTATGGGCCAAATTTTGTTCTCCGCGATCGCAGAGCCATTTCCGCGATCGCGATGAGTAATATGCCTGGGCAGAATGTTTTTAAAACATTCCAGTCGCGAAATCAACCCATTTTTCCACAATTTTTGGTCATTCTTGAGAGCTTTTGGACGGGAATTGAAGGGATTTCGACGGGGAATCATTGGAGGTAAGTTTTATGAGTTAAATACATGATTTTATTAAAGAATCTTCCATTAATTCTCTGAATTTGGGTAAGAAATCAAGAAAATTAGGGCTTTGAACAAAAATCTTAAAATGGGGATTTAAGGATCATTTGTGGTCCGAATTGGGAGTTCTTGGTATGTACGGACTCGTGGAGAGACGAGGATTCCAAAAATGTGAGTTTCATAATTTTTCGAGATGTGGGCCGGGGGCTCGGGTTTTGCCAATTTCGTGATTTCTGATATTTTTCGAGTTCTTTCGATTGGGTGATGTTCCATTAGCCTATTTTGATATATTTGTGCTGATTTGTGCTAGTTTTTCCGTGCTTGGATGCCGGTTCGAGGAGCTAAGGTGTCGCGGGCATGAGCTTTCGTCGGTTCGAGGTGGGTAATACTTGTAAATGATGTCCTGAGGGTTTGTAAACCCCGGACTTGCACATCTTAGTGCTGTGTCGAGGTGACTTGCACGCCGGATAACGGGCGTGGGGTAGAGCACCATTGGGGATTGTGACTTGGTCCGTCCCGCGTAATAAATAATAACACCTAATTGTTGAAATGAATTGGACTAATTATCATGTTTGGGCTTCGTGCCAATTATTTGAATCCTTCGGGGATTGGTATCACTGTTTTGATAACACTCTGCATATTTTATTCTAAATTTAAGGTTCAAAATGGTATTTTGTTATTCAGCATTTTTATAAGGTTATGAAAAAACTTGAAAAATGTCTTAATAACATTTTTAGCTGTGAGCTAATATGATATTGTTGCCCGTAGGGCTTTCTTGATTATTTGTTAGATTGATTGGGGCCGAGGGCCATATGTTAGGACATGACATTTTATGTGAGCATATGCATACACATGCATGGATCGGACTGCACACCGCAGTGGTATACGGATCGGGCTGCGCACCGCAACAGGTGTGATATTAATATTGTGCTTGGGCTGTAGGAGCCCCTCCGGAGTCTGAACCCCCACAGTGAGCACGGGTACCCAAATTGGATCGAGCTACACGCCGTAGCGGTCATATGCATTGCATGGCATACATACATTGGTTTACGTGTACTACGTGGCATAACATTCAACACTCATACATTACTGGCACACATGCATTAGTTGCCTTATTGACCAGATCTCCTAGTGTAAATTGATAAGGAGTGTTGAGCCCGAGGGACTGATTTGAGTGCGGACTTGCACTGCTTGAGATTGTATCCAGGTATTAGTATATTATTATGACAGAAAGTAGCTAAAAATTGAGATTTTTAATGAACTACTCACTTATGCTGGAAAGAAGTAAAAAGATAGCTCTGTATTGTGTAGCATGAGATAGTGTCTATCGTGGTTTTCTTCCCTTCAGCATTATTTACTTTTATTACTACTGAGTTGGAAGTACTCACACCCGACTCCCTGCACCTTGTGTGCAGATCCAGGTACATTACAGCAGAGCTGATTCCATTGCGGCTCGGGAGTGCTTTTGGACGGTCGAGGTAGCTGCCAACGTTCGCAGGACCTGATTCTCCAGTTTGTCTATATTTTGTTCTGATCATCCCACACTTGTGCACAGTTATATTCACTATTTACACTTGTATATTACATAGAGGCTCATGACTCTTGACCCTTCGGTCTATGGGAGTTGGCACGTGTTGGGACTTGGTTCCCTGTTTTTAATATGTCTTATTTTGTTGTGCTTAAAATTGGGTAAAGTGAGCTCTTAGCTCCGTATGTTGTTAATTGGTCGGGCTGGCCTAGCAGTGTGCTGGACGCCATCACGACCAGGTTTGGACTCGTGACAAGTTGGTATCAAAGCCTAGGTTTACTAGTCCTCAAGAGTCTTGAGCCGGTTATTAGAGTCTTGTGGATCGGTACGGGGACGCCCGTACTTATCCTCGGGAGGCTGCGAACCTTTAGGAAACACTTTACATTTCTTGGAATTCTTATCGTGCGCACTTGATTCGGCTTGGGATATAATTTTTGAAATTCCTTCCACACGTCTGTGTACGCATCGAGCGCTCGGTAATATAATTGACTTATGGCTTGCAATCCCCCGATCGAGGGGCGAGATATAATCTCCGTGAGTTCATGTTGGGCCAGTCGGGAGGACTTGAGGCCAGATCCTTGTCTATGGCTTGAGCACCAAGGTACTAATTTCGCGAGCAGGTATTATGAAGTTCATACGATCGGTATTGATCTCTATTGTGAAAATGGTAGTTTGATAATGGGAGAGCTGTAAGGTATTCAGTTCTTGTTGTGATTTGATATGTAGCCCTAGTTATGGGCGTGGGAAATATGTTCATTGCCTCTTAGCGAAAATGTAAAGTGCACTATGTGTGGTAGTATGAGTTTAGACTCAAGAAAATTGAATTGGTTGTGCTATGAGTATTGCGGTGAGAGGTATTTGACATATGTTATGATTCGAGCAGGTGCAGCGCATGTCCATGTATCAATTTTGATAATATAACTTGTATAGTGTTGAGATTAATGTTGTTGATATACATTGCGATGTATTGTTAGAATGGTTTGGTGATTCTCTGGCAGGTGGATAGACCAAATTACAAAGGAAACACTGCCGAAATATTTGGAAAATTTGAAACTTAGAAAGATTTATGTCACCTAAAGAGAGTGAGCTTATTGGTGGTGTGTGTATAAATGCAAAAATTGCAGAAGGGTTAAGGTCTCTGATGATTCGAGTCTCTGTCAAGGCTTGTAAATGACTTGAGTTTAATCTCATTGTAACATTTCGGCATCACTTGAGTAATAATGATATGGGTGGTTAAAAGCGCTTTGATTAATGGCTTCGAGCTAAGTTGGAGAGGTTGCTATTGATTAACTGATTGCACTATTGTGTGCTGTGTTGGCTCTGCCTCTAGGTATGTTTGGGAAATTTTGATAAAGGTTATGGTGCTTCGTAGATGTGAAGAAATACTAGGATGTTTTGAACTGATGTTGGTAATGAATGTTCGGTGTATAGAAAGTTAAGATAGAAAATTGTGTTTGTATGTAATCATGATCTGCATTGTCAGAGTTCTAATAAAACACGAGTGGTTCTACTCAATAGGATAGTTGAATTACAGCTGAATAAGGGTGAATGATGCCCGAGAATGGTTTTGCAGTGTTCAAGATTTTGCTTGTAACAGTCAGGTGCCTTAAGATTGTGTATGTGGCTAAAGATTGCGGTTTCGTTAGAAAAGATCAAGGCTTGTGTTATATCATGTGAATGATGGAATTCTACGTATCCGTATTGGGAAGTAATGATAACAATTTAAAAATCGCGGGAAGTTCATCAAAATAAAGTGTGGTGGAATGTGGTACTTCTGGGAACACTGAGAAAGTATTCAGTGGCCTATGGGTCTTAGACCGTGTGGTCTTGCGTACGAGTCTTGTGTGGTATTGTCATACTACAGTAAAGACTGATATGAAATTAGAGATGAATCAGAAAGGAAACTTGGTAAATGGAACAACTTGTTAATGAACCAGAATGGTATAAAAAAAGGGATACGATTGATTCCTGGTAGGTGGTTGAAGTAATGAGTCTTGCAGACATTGCAGCAAAGCTCTTGAGTGATGGCAGTGGTGTAACTTGATATGGGTATAAGGACTCAGTCCTGGCAGTTAAACTTATGCAGCGATTTAAGAAAATGGTACTGCTATTCTATTAACTTGGCAGGGAATATGGTCCAAAAAGGACAAGGTAATGTAAACTGATAATATCTAATGGCATGGTGGTGTTCTCTTGTTGGATCGACTGTAATAATTGAGTCGTTGATGGCATAGTGAAATTCTTGGATGGCTTTCGTGGAACGAATGGGCGCTTGATGTGCATTATGTATTCGTACGGTGGAGTGTGGAACCAGGTATAGCGATTCATGTGTTACATATGTGTTGGAGACTAGAAGTTCTCGTAATCCGCCTATGCAGTGGTTGTATATCGCATGTATCGGCACCGTTTTGTGATTATTGGAGATCGGAAGCCCTAGAGGCTCTCTCTTAACTTGATAAGACGAATTCGAATTATGATACTTGATTGCTGACTGGTTGTCATGGGTCAGATTGTCTAGACTAATGTGATATGGACTATGTCGGAAAATGGCACAAATTGCGTAGAAAAGAGCATCAAAGTATGCTCCAACAGAGCAGTTGTACCCAGGACCAGCGGACGGCTGGTAGGCATTGCTTTGTCAGTTGGACCTTAGTGGCGGATGTTAGTGTAGAGGTATTTACCATTGATTCAGTTCCAGTATTGAGAAACGTTGTCAGATGCATTTCATGTGGCCGAGCTTGAAGCTATATATATATATATGTGTTTGCTCTGTAATGAGAAAATTCGACTCGATATGCATTTCCTTTTTTCGAGATTTATGCATGGATCGGGTGGCACGCCGCCACAGGTATGGTATCCGGATCGGGTGGCACGCCACCACGGGTATGTCATTGGAGCGGGTTGCACGCCGCAACAGAATATTGTGAAATTATAGTTAGTTATATGCTACTGGGTATACAATACTTCCCCACTTCTGAGGAAAAAAAAGTCCGTTTTGAGTATCGCTTGGAAAATGGCACGTCGGTTGTGTCCTTTCAGGATTTGATGGCATACGTTAATTGTTTCACCGTGGGTGAGGTTGATTGCGTGGGTTCAAGGCCTAGATCTGTGCGTGGCTAACCGTTTTGAGCTTAGTGGCTTGAGGTGCTTCATGAGTAATAATGTTGGGATAGAATCACGAATCGTGGCAAAGCCACGTGATGTTATGACCTCTCAAGGAGGATTCAGGTACTCTATTTCTATAATGCGAGACGCGATCTCAGTTCTATGTTATGATGGCACGGAGGAATTGAATTGCAGCTCTTTTGCTGGAGACAGTTGTCATGATTTGAGCTGTCATGATTCGAGTGTGTTCAGATGTTATTGGAGCCTATGTTGTGCTCGTCGCGGCTTAGGCCGGTGTTGAGGTGTCATATCACCAGTGCGGTGTGTTATAATCGAAATGATCGTTGGAGCCAATAATGAGTGTGAGTATATGTGATTCCAGCTAGTATTTGGTTATTGTGGCCAGTTGTTGTGATTAGAGACTATCGTCTCGAGTGAATGGGTTGTCGATACATCATATGATCTCACCCGGAGTAGTGAATATGGGTTATTGCAGTGGATTCGAGTGTATCCTGAGTATAGGCATGGGATTTGCATTGGGCATATGATTTCAGAAAGTACAATGTGATTTATGGTTCAGATGGTCCGTGAAATTTTGACTACATGGTGTTTTCGGACTTATGTGAGATAGGGTGACGTATGATCGCCTGAAATTATGCTTGGTAAGGTCATTCAGCTATTGGGTGGCTTCTAGTACAACTCCGAGTCCGCTCGAGGACGAGCGTTTGTTTAAGTTGGGGAGAATGTAACGACCCGGCCCGTCGTTACGGAAATTTCCACCCCGTTACCTTGCATTAACATATCTTATGCTTCTATATCAGTTTTAGAACCTATCGGGTGAGTTAGGAGTGAATTGAATTAAAAATGAAGCAAATAGCATGTTTGAAGGAAGTTTGAATATGGAAAGTCAACCTAGAGTTGACTATCGAGTTAGAGTGCTCGGAATCGGATTCGATGATTCGACTAGTTTCGAGGGATCATTTATGACTTAGGAGAGCAATCGGAATTGAATTTGGAGATCCGGTGTAGAAATAGGCTTGAATTGGCTAAGGTTGAATTTTGGCGAAATCCGATCGATAGGTGAGATTTTGATCCGGGAGTCGGAATGGAATTCCGACAGTTGCAGTAGCTCCTTTAGGTGATTTTGGATATGCCTGCAAATTTTCAGGTCATTCGGACATCGTTTGGTCGGGTTTTTGATCGAATGTGAATTTTTAAAGTTAAAATTAAACTTAAGCTTAAATTTGTTGAAAACAGACCATTTTGATGTTAACGATAGAGTTTTGATGATTGGAACAAGTTCGAATAAGGTTATAGGGCGTGTTGGTTCTTTTGGTTGAGGTTCCGGGGGCCTCGGGTGAGGTTCGGGGTGGTTTCGGACCATTTCTAGGCCATTTTTAACTGCTGGTTTATGTCTGTAATAGTGTTCTACGCGATCGCGGACAATCGGACGCGATCGCGGTGAGTAAAATGTGCGAAAAATATTAATGAATCGCGATCGCGTGAAATGCTCCGCGATCGCGAAGAAGGGCAATTTCTGTTGCATTGATCCTACTTCGGAAGCTCATATCTTTTTATCTATAAGGAATTGTAAGGTGATTCAAAAACTAGAGTTGTAGCACATCGTGTCTAGTTTTCAGAAAGCTAAAGTAATCTTGGTTTGGACGTGTGTGTAAATAGTTATAGACGTTACCCTATAGGGTGTCCGAGAAGGATCCCTAATACACATGTATAAATTGGGAAGCTTATATTTAGAACTGTATACGAATTCAGGAAATGAGCATCAAATGCAGGTTATAGCCCTATGTGTCTAGTTTTCAGAACATCAAACCATTCATCATTCGGAGTTGTGTGCAAAAAGTTATGACCATGATACTGAAGCCTGTCCGGAGGAACCCGAGTTTGTTCACCGCGATCGCGAAGCCTTTCCCGCGATCGCGAAGGGTAAATTTTGGGCCAAATTTTGTTCTCCGCGATCGCAATGAGTAATATGCCTGGGCAGAATATTTTTAAAACATTCCAGTCGCGAAATCAACCCATTTTTCCACCATTTTTGGTCATTCTTGAGAGCTTTTGGACGAGAATTGAAGGGATTTCGATGGGGAATCATTGGAGGTAAGTTTTATGAGTTAAATACATGATTTTATCAAAGAATCTTCCATTAATTCTCTGAATTTGGGTAAGAAATCAAGAAAATTAGGGCTTTGAACAAAAATCTTAAAATGGGGATTTGAAGGACCATTTGTGGTCCGAATTGGGAGTTCTTGGTATGTACGGACTCGTGGAGAGACGAGGATTCCGAAAATGTGAGTTTCATAATTTTTCGAGATGTGGGCCGGGGGCTCGGGTTTTGCCAATTTCGTAATTTCTGATATTTTTCGAGTTTTTTCGATTGAGTGATGTTCCATTAGCCTATTTTGATATATTTGTGCTGATTTGTGCTAGTTTTGACGTGCTTGGATGCCGGTTCGAGGAGCTAAGGTGTCGCGGGCATGAGCTTTCGTCGGTTCGAGGTGGGTAATACTTGTAAATGATGTCCTGAGGGTTAGTAAACCCCGGACTTGCACATCTTAGTGCTGTGTCGAGGTGACTTGCACGCCGAATAATGGGCGTGGGGTAGAGCACCATTGGGGATTGTGACTAGGTCCGTCCCGCGTAATAAATAATAACACCTAATTGTTGAAATGAATTGGACTAATTATCATGTTTGGGCTTCGTGCCAATTATTTGAATCCTTCAGGGATTGGTATCACTGTTTTGATAACACTGTGCATATCTTATTCTAAATTTAAGGTTATAAAATGGTATTTTGCTATTCAGCATTTTTATAAGGTTATGAAAAAACTTGAACAAAGTCTTAATAACATTTTTAGTTGTGAGCTAATATGATATTGTTGCCCGTAGGGCTTTCTTGATTATTTGTTAGACTGATTGGGGCCGAGGGCCATATGTTAGGACATGACATTTTATGTGAGCATATGCATACACATGCATGGATCGGACTGCACACCGCAGTGGTATACGGATCGGGCTGCGCGCCGCAGCAGGTGTGATAATAATATTGTGCTTGGGCTGTAGGAGCCCCTCCGGAGTCTGAACCCCCACAGTGAGCACGGGTACCCAAATTGGATCGGGCTACATGCCGTAGCGGTCATATGCATTGCATGGCATACATACATTGGTTTACGTGTACTACGTGGCATAAGATTCAGCACTCATACATTACTGGCACACATGCATTAGTTGCCTTATTGACCAGATCTCCTAGTGTAAATTGATAAGGAGTGGTGAGCCCGAGGGGCTGATTTGAGTGCGGACTTGCACTGCTTGAGATTGTATCCAGGTATTAGTATATTATTATGACAGAAAGTAGCTAAAAATTGAGATTTTTTAATGAACTACTCACTTATGCTGGAAAGAAGTAAAAAGATAGTTCTGTATTGTGTAGCAAGAGATAGTGCCTTGCGTGGTTTTCTTCCCTTCGGCATTATTTACTTTTATTACCGCTGAGTTGGAAGTACTCACACCCGACTCCCTGCACCTTGTGTGCAGATTCAGGTACATCACAGCATGGCTGATTCTATTGCGGCTCGGGAGTGCTTTTGGACGGTCGAGGTAGCTGCCAGCGTTCGCAGGACCTGATTCTCCAGTTTGTCTGTATTTTTGTTCTGATCATCCCACACTTGTGCACAGTTATATTCACTATTTACACTTTGTATACTGTGTAGAGGCTCATGACTCTTGACCCTTCGGTCTATGGGAGTTGGCACGTGTTGGGACTTGCTTCCCTGTTTATAATATATCTATCACTACTCCGTAGTTATTGTTGATTGGTCAGGCTGGCCTAGCAGTGTGCTGGGCGCCATCACGACCGGATTTGGGGTCGTGACACCCGAGGACCCCGGGACCTAGACCAAACCTACAAACATATCCCGTAACATCATTCAAACTTGTACAAATCCTTAAATAACTCAAAACAATGCCGGAAACACGATTTAAGCCAAGATTCAAAACCTATGCAAAATGACTTGACAAAGCTACAGCAACTTTTGGAATTCCAAACTGTCCATCGGATCAAAAATTCACTATCGGACTGGAACTTCAAAAACTCAAACTTTGGCATTTCAGGCCTAAATGAGCTACGAACCTCCAATTTACATTCCGAACACGCTCTCAACCCCGAAATCACCTAACGAAGCTAACGGAACCATCGTATTTTCATTTCGAGGTCATCTTCATACTGCTTCAAATACTGACTATTTTTCAACTCTTAAGCTCACATTTAGGGACTAAGTGTCCCAAAACACTCCAAATCCTAATACCAAACGTCTCGGCAAACCAAAATAGCATAAATGAACTTAGGAAAAATAGTTAATAGGGGATCGGGGCGTAAATTCCAAAAGTAACCGGTCGGGTCGTTACAGGTAATTAAAAGGGTGGGCGAGTAAAAAAAGCCTAATTGGTACATTATATTGGGGGTCCCGGTTGCCACGTAGAAAATCTGTTAGATTTAGATACAAATTTATCTACTTTTATAACGGTAGGGACTATTTTGCATACTTTATTAACTATATGGATAATTTTAGCCGTAAAGTAAAACGGAGTATTAACGTGACTAATTTCAATAGTAGAGATTAAAAAAAATTCCGTGCTTCAAAGGATAGGAGAATGATATCCATTGTGTCGGTTAAAAAAAAAAAAAAAAAAATATATATATATATATATATATATATATATATATATATATATATATATATATATATATGTGTGTGTGTGTGTGTATTACACAACAATATACAATATATATATAATTTGCCGACTATAATGTGTAGTTTTTCCTAAATTTTTGAACTCCGGTAAAAGAAGCAACCTGTTTTTTTTTATATAAATTATAAAACGGTAGATCGCTTATACTTTTTATGTCTCAATTTAGTACATGCATAAAAAGCATTCATATACTTTTGGAACAGCTACATAAAGATATACTTTGCATGTCCCAATTTAGTACATACATAAAAATTTGAAGAAAGGCAGGAAGAATAATATTCAAAGAAAAAATTGTTCGGTAATGATTGTATAAAATGAAACAAATGGATTATATACGAGGAACTAGGGAAAAAGGTGGGGGAGAAGAATTTATTTCGGCTGGCCAAGTTGAAAGAGAGGAAGACACGTGATTTGGACCAAGTGAGATATATCAAGGACGAAAATGGTAGAGTATTGATGGAAGATGACCAGATTAAAAGGAGATCAGAGACTTACTTTCATAAACTTCTGAATGAAGAAGGGAATCGTGATATTGTGCTAGGCGAATTGGACCATACTGAGAGCTAGTCACTGTGGCTTTGGGTACTGCAGGCGTATCAAGGTTGAGGAGGATGTGAAAGCTATGCGTAAGGTGAGTAGGGGCAGAGCGACCGGACCAGACGAGATTCCGGTGGAATTTTGGATGTGTATGGGGAGTGCCGGTTTGGAGTGGTTGAATGAGTTGTTTAATTTTATTTTTAAAACGAAGAGGATGCCGGATGAGTGAAGGTGGAGTACGGTGGTTTCATTGTATAAGAACAAAGGTGATATCCAGAGTTGTAACAATTATAGGGGTATAAAATCACTGAGTTATACCATGAAAGTGTGGGAAAGAGTGGTTGAAGTAAGAGCGAATGTCAGTGTCTGTATCCAACAAGCGGTTCGGGTTCATGTCGGGTCGTTCTACTACATAAGCTATACACTTTATTAGGAGGTTGGTGGAATTGTACACAGAGAGGAAGAAGGATATGACATGGTGTTTATTGACCTAGAAAAAGCGTATGATAAGGTTCCTAGATAAGTTCTCTCGAGATGATTGGAGCCAAAAGATGTGTCGGTTCTCTATATTATGGCAATTAAGAACATGTATGATGGGGCCAAGACTCAGGTTAAGACAATATGAGGTGACTCTGACCATTTTTCGATTGTAATGGGATGACACCAAGGTTCTGCGCTCAGTCTGTTCTTATTCGCCTTGGTGATGGATGCGTTAACACACCATATTCAAGGCGAGGTGCCCTGGTGCATGCTATTCGCCGATGACATAGTTCCGATTGATGAGTTGCGAGCTAGTGTTAAGTTCAGCGTTGCGCCAGGGAAGTGAGCGTGGATGTGAGACTTGAATCGTAGGTCATCCCAAGCAGAGGCAGCTTCAAGTACCTTGGGTCAGTTATCCATGGAGGAGAGAAAATCGACGAGGATGTCACACACTGTATTGGGGTAGGATGGATGAAGTGGAGATTAGCATCTGGAGTCATGTGTGATAAGAGAGTGCCACTGATAATCAAAGGTAAGTTCTATAAAGTGGTGATTAGACCGGCCATGATATATGGGGCTGAGTGTTGGCTTGTTAAGGACTCGCATATCCAGACGATGAAAGGAGCAGAAATAAGTATTTTGAGGCGAATGTGCAGACACACTAGGATGGATAAGATAAGGAATAATGATATTCGGGAGAAAGTGCATGTGACTCCCATTGATGACAAGATGTTGAAAGCGATATTCAGATGGTTCGGACATGTTCAGAAGAGAAGCCTAGATGATCCGATAAAGAAATGTAAGCGCCTGGTTGTGGATGGCATGAGAAGAGGTATTAGGTGTACTAAGAGGTATTAGGGAGAGATGATCAGATAGGATATGGAGAGGCTTCAGATTTCCAAAGACATGACACTTGATAGAAAGATGTGGAGGTCGAGTATTAGGGTTGTAAGTTAGGAGATAGTTGAATCTTGTCTTACGTCGTACCTTTGTGAGACATATATGATAGGGTTTTTGTCTAAGATAACTAGTGGCAATGTTATATCTTACGATTTCACTTTTTAGCGCATGACCTATTTACTAGCTATCGCTTTTCCTTTGCATCTTTCTTTTGGATTTCATGTTGTTCCTATTTTTCTTATGATTTATGTGGTGACAATAATATTTTCTCCTTTGGTATTTTTATTTTCATGAGCCGACAGACTTTCAGAAATAGCCTCTCTACTCCTTTGAAGTAGGGGTAAGGTCTGTGTACATACTACCACCCCTAAATCATAATAGTGGAGTTTTACTAGGATTGTTGTTGTTGTTGTTGCGTTCATACAATAAAAAACATGTATCTAGTAGTCACTATCTGACACAATCACAAGACTTAAGCTTTTTAATTTTGTTTCTTTTGTTCATTTAAAATAGTTGAATTATTTTCTATGTAAAACACCAAAAGCATGCACATCAGTTCTTTTAAACTCCATTATTTTGTCATCGGTAATTTTTATGGACAATTGATAATCGATATAAAGTAGGTATATTTTGATATATATCGCGTCGCATTTTACTTTTATTTTGATGATTTAAGATGTTTAACATGATGATTTGTGCTGAATTATGAAGTTTCTATGTGTAGGAATCATTCAGATGCAATTTGGGAGTAAAAGGCACGAACTGGAGCGAAATCAGAGCAAAAAGGTAAAAAGTCAATTTGACGGCCACAACTAACGTGGGGCGCTCGCTGTGGCCCAGTTTCCAGTACACAAATATTTTGAGCGCCAAGGCCAGCGCCCCATGCTGCACTGAAAGCTCGAAACGTGAAAGTGTCTTATTCCGACTTGGACTCGATTATTTTCACTCCAAGACGTCCTTAATTGATATAAAAGCCATCATAAAACCTACTTTGAGGGGGAGGATGTTTTTGAGATTAAAACACAAGCATAGAGCCGCCATGAAGGCCATATGTCACGACCCCAAAATCCGGTCGTGATGGCACCCAGCACATTGCTAGGCCAACCTGACCAACCTTTCAAAATACAGAGCTATCAGCTCTCACTTTACCTTTAAAATTATTAACAGAGATAAGAAAATATAAAATTATAGCATAAATGAGAAAAATATCCCAAAACAACACAAGTCTCCCTCACAGAATCCGGGGTCATGAGTCAGGAGCCTCTACCAGAGTGCCATAATAGAACTGAATACATAAGTGTAAGACAATATGCGGAAAATAAAAAAAAACGATAGCATAGAAGGTCGGGTCCGGCGGACGCCAAGCAGCTACCTCGATAATCCGTAGAATGCTCTGGAGCAGCTGGGGAGTCAACCCTTCTATGAAGTACCTGGATCTGCACACAAGGTGCAGGGAGTAGTGTGAATACTTCCAACTTAGTGGTAATAAGCACGGATAAAGAAATTGAAGGTAAAAATAGCCAATAAATCACTAAGCAAAGTTATGCAATAACTCTCTTATATCATTTTCAGCAGTATAAATAACAGACAAAGCAATGACAGTTAAGAAAGTACAACAAATATGTCTAAATGCAATGCAGATGTATGAACATGACCGCTACGGCGCGTAGCCCGATCCATTTGGGTACCCGCGCTCGCTATGGGGGTTCAGACTCCGGAGGGGCTCCTACAGCCCAAGCGCAATATCAATGATATGCTGCGGCGCGCAGCCCGATCCACTACCAGTCAAGCTACATGCAATGCAAGCTTCACAGGCACAGTAAATTATCATTTTGAAATCCTTTTTAACAGTAATAATAGGAGCCAGTATTCAGAAATACCAGAGTTTGGAAAATCATTTTAGACAGTGTTTAGCTCAAGACTGTTATCATGATAACATGCTATAATCATAAAAGCAATGATAACGATCCTTAGGGATCCAAATAACTGGCTCACAGCCCAAATATATCCACAACCATCCAAGTATGAGGTTTACCGGCTCATTTATAGCCAACAACACAGTATAATACTACACATTCGGAATAAGCCGTAGTCCCCAATCACAACCGACCCCGTACTCATAGTAGAGTACGTGTCTTGCCTTAATAAAACGTCACATAGTGATATACCGGGGTTTCAAACCCTCAAATCATCATCCATACCTATTACTCACCTCGAACCGGCTCAAACACTAGTCCGCAATGCCCTTGCCACGAGAATCAACCTCCACGGGTGCAAAATCTTATCAAAACCAATAGAAATACATCAAAATAAGCTAAAGGAACATAACGCAATCGAAATAACTTGAATTACACCAAAAAATACGAAGTTGCCAAAACCCGAGCCCCGGGCCCGCTTCTCAAAAAAATACGAAATCCACATTTTTGAAATCCTCGTCTCGCCACAAGTCTATACATATAAAATTTATCAAAATCGGAGTTCATTTGCCCCTTCAAATCATTGATTTTCTATTTTTCTTAGGCTTCAAGCAAAACCCCAATTTACACCTTATTTCCTCCAATTTTAGGTGATATAGATAAAGATTCTAGGATAAAATCACGTAATTAGACCATAAAAATTATCTCTAATCGAAATCTAGGTGGAAATCTCTTAATCCCTCGTCCCCTAGCTTCAAAACTTGCCCAACAATGGTGAAATTATGAAACCCTCGTGGATGAAATGTTATTTAATTAACACTATGCGATCGCATCACCCTTACTGCGATCGTATAGAACAAACTTTCCAACCTCTCAAAATTGAATTATGCGATCGCATTGCTTCATCAAACTACACTATGCGATTGCATACCTATGTCCGCGATCGCATTGAACAAATAAAGAACCTGGTACCCCTGGCCAATACACTACGCGATCACATAGCTCATCCTGCGATTGCAGAGCATTAAAATCATCAACTATGCGATCGAAACTCCCAGTCCTTGATCGCATAGAACAAATACTGAGCCACCTCCAAACCTTCTATACGATCGCATCACAACCCTTGCGATCGCATAGAGCAAAGGTCTGCAACATTTATGACAGCAATTCAGCTGTGTTCTTCGATTCAAAATGGTCCGTTTGACCCCGGAAAACACCCCCGAGGCCCCCAGGACCTCAACCAAACCCACCAACCTACTCCAAATCACGATATGAACTTGTTACAATCATAAAAACACATCATTAAACACAAAAATCCTCAAATCAAGGCGGATTCAAGCCTAAGTTTCAACCAAAACTTCTCAAACCTATATTCCATCTACAACCCGACCAAATGATATCTAAGTGACCTGAACATTTGCAGACATATCCAAAATCACCTAACGAAGCTACTGCAACTGTCGAAATTCCATTCTGACTCCCGGATCAAAATCTCACCTATCGACCGGATTCCGCCAAAATTCCAACTTAGCCAATTCAAGCCTATTTCTACACCGGACCTCCAAATTCAATTCCGATAGCTCCCCTAAGTCACAAATCACCTCCCGAAGATAACCAAATCACCGGAATCCACATCCGAGCCCTCTAACCACATGTCAACTTCATGTTGACTTTTTAGAAATAAGCTTCATTCTAAAAGGCTATATGCCTTATTTTCAACCAGAATCAATCCAAACTCACCCGATAGACTCTAATACAGATATAGAAATATGAAACACATAATGAGGGGATAAAAGGGCGGTAACTCTCATGACGATGGGCCGGGTCATCACATTCTGCTCAACTTAAGAAAACACTCATCCTCGAGCGGGTCAAGAAACATACCTGGAGACTCAAATAAGTGAGGATATCTGCTTCGCATCTCTTGCTCGATCTCCCAAGTGGCCTCCTCCACGTGCCGACCTCTCCACTAAACCTTCACTGATGCAATATCCTTGGACCTCAATCTCTGCACCTGACGACCTAATATAGCTATAGGCTCCATATCATTGGTCAAGTCATCATCAAGCTGAGCTGTACTGAAATCCAACACATGCGATGGGTCGCCAACAAACTTTCGGAGCATAGACATGTGTAACACCGGATGAACTCCCAATAGAATGGGCGGCAAAGCAAGCATATAGGTCACCTCTCCAATCCTCCTAAGAAACTCAAAAGGGCCAATGAATCTCGTACTGAGCTTTCCTTTCTTCCCAAATCTCATGAGGCCTTTTATAGGCAAAACCTTCAGTAAGACCTTCTCACCCACTGAATAAGACACATCTAGGACCTTCCGGTCTTCATAAATCTTCTGGCACGATTGGGCTGTGCGAAGTCTCTCCTGAATCACCTTCACCTTGTCCAAAGCATCCCGGACCAACTCTGTCCCCAACAACCTAGCCTCACCGGGCTCAAACCAACCAACTAGAGATCTACACCATCTCTGATATAAAGCCTCATACGGAGCCATCTGAATACTGGATTGGTGGTTGTTGTTATAAGCAAACTCTACAAAAGGCAAATAATCAGCCCATGAACCACCGAAATCAATAACACAAGTGCACAACATATCCTCCAAGATCTGAATGGTACGCTCGGACTGTCCGTCCGTCTGAGGATGAAATGCAATACTCAACTCAACCTGTGAGCCCAACTCACGCTAAAATGTCCACCAGAACTGCGAAGTAAACTGAGTACCTCTGTTGATATGATAGAAGCTGGAACTCCATGCGATTGGGCTGTGCGAAGTCTCTCCTGAATCACCTTCACCTTGTCCAAAGCATCCCGGGCCAACTCTGTCCCCAACAATCTAGCCTCACCAGGCTCAAACCAACCAACTGGAGATCTACACCATCTCTGATATAAAGCCTCATACGGAGCCATCTGAATACTGGATTGGTAGTTGTTGTTATAAGCAAACTCTACAAAAGGCAAATAATCAGCCCATGAACCACCGAAATCAATAACACAAGTGCACAACATATCCTCCAAGATCTGAATGGTACGCTCGGACTGTCCGTCCGTCTGAGGATGAAATGCAATACTCAACTCAACCTGTGAGCCCAACTCACGCTAAAATGTCCACCAGAATTGCGAAGTAAACTGAGTATCTCTGTTGATATGATAGAAGCTGGAACTCTATGCAATCTCACAATCTCACGAATGAATATCTCAGCTAACCACTCTGAGAAGTATGTAGTACACACAGGAATGAAGTGAGCTGACTTGGTCAGCCTATCCACAATCACCCAAACTAAATCAAACTTCCTCGTTGTCCGATGAAGTCCACTAACAATGTCCATAGTGATCCTATCCCATTTCCACTCGAGAATATCAATACGCTGAAACACGCCACCAGGCCTATGATGCTCGTACTTGACCTGTTGACAGTTGAGGCACCATGTTGCATGACTCACAATATCCTTCTTCATCCTTCTCTACCAATAATATTGTCTCAAATTCTGATACATCTTCGCAGCACCTGGATGGATAGAATACCGCGAGCTATGGGCCTTCTCCAATATCAACTCACGATGGCCATCAACATTGGGCACACAAATCCAGCCCTGCATCCTCAACACACCATCACTATCAATAGTGACATCTCTAGGATCATCTCTGTCCTTAAGGACAAGCAAGTGTGGATCATCATACTGGCCCTCATGAATGCGGTCATATAAGGAAGACCGAGAAACAATGCAAGCCAACAGCATGCTGGGCTCTGAAATATCCAACCTCACTAGCCGATTGGCCAACGCCTGAACATCATATTAAAATGGTCTCTCCCCAACAGGAATATACGCCAAGCTGCCCATACTAACTACCTTTCGGCTCAAAGCATCGGTCACTATATTGGCCTTTCCCAGATAATGTAGAATAGTAATGTCATAATGCTTGAGCAACACAAGCCACCTCCGCTGCCTCAAATTAAGATCTTTCTGTTTGAACAAATGCTGGAGACTACAATGATCAGTATACACCCCACATGACACACCGTACAAATAGTGCCTCCAAATCTTCACGGCATAAACTATAGCAGCTAACTCCAAACCATGGATAGGGTAGTTCTTCTCATGAGGCTTCAACTGATGAGAAGCAGAAGCAATAACTCTACCCTCCTGCATTAACACATAACCTATCCCCACTCTCGAGGCATCACAATATATGGTATATGAACCTGAAGTTGATGGCAAGACTAACATTGAAGTTGTGGTCAATGCTGTCTTGAGCTTCTGAAAGCACTCCTCGCACTCATCCGACCACACGAATTGTGCACCCTTCTACGCCAATCTGGTCGAAGAAGAAGCAATGGATGATAATCCCTGAACAAATCGGTGATAATACCCTGCCAAACCAAGGAAACTCCGGATCTCCGTAGCCGAGGACAGTCTAGGCCAAATCTGCACCGCCTCTATCTTCTTCGGGTCGACCTGAATACCATCACGAGACACCACATGACCCAGAAAAGCTACAGACTCGAGCCAAAACTTGCACTTGGAGAACTTCGCATACAATTTCTCCTCCCTTAACCTCTGCAACACAACTCTCAGATGCTGAGCATGCTCCTCCTAGCTATGAGAGTATACCAAAATGTTATCAATGAACAATATCACGAAAGAATCCAAATATGGATGGAACACACTGTTCATCAAGTGCATGAACACGGCTGGGGCATTGGTCAGCCCAAAAGACATCACAAGAAACTCATAGTGCCCATATCTCGTCTTGAATGTTGTCTTCATAATATCAGAATCACTAATCTTCAGCTGGTGATAGCCTGAACGAAGATCAATCTTCGAGAATACCCTCGCTCCCTGGAGCTGATCAAATAAATCATCAATGTGCGGTAGAGGATACTTGTTCTTCATCGTTACCTTGTTCAACTGTCTATAGTCAATACAGATCCTCGTTGATCCATCTTTCTTCTTAACAAACAACACTGGTGTACCCCACGGTGACACACTAGGGCGAATGAATCCCTTATCCAAAAGCTCCTGAAGTTGTTCTTTCAATTCCTTCAACTCAGCTGGTGCCATATGATAAGGAGGAATAGAAATGGGCTGAGTGCCCGGCACCAAATCAATACCAAAATCGATATCCCTATCCGGTGGCATGCCCGAAAGGTCTGATGAGAACACATCTGGGAAGTCCCTCACAACGGGAACATAATCAACACTAGGAGTCTCAGCTCCCACATCCCTCACAAATGCTAGATATGATAAACAACCTTTTTCAACCATCCTCTGAGCCTCTAAGAATGAAATCACACGGCTAGGGACATAATCAGTCGAACCCCGCCACTCAATCTAAGGAATACCATGAATAGCCAAGGTAATTGTCTTGGCATGACAGTCCAAAATAGCATGACACGGGGACAGCCAATCCATGGCCAAAATAACATCGAAATCCACAATACCTAACAATAGTATATCTACTAGAGTCTCCAAACCCCCAAAAGAAACAATACATGATCGATATACGTGATCCACAATAATCGTATCACCCATCGGGGTGGATACATGAACAGGCAAAGCAAGACTACCAAGGTTCGCACCCAAATGATGTGCAAAATAAGAAGACACATACTGTAGACCCAGGATCAAACAAAAGAGAAGCATCTCTGTGACAAATTGAAATGATAACTGTAATCACTGCATCTGAAGCAATAACATCTCTTCTATCAAGAAGTGCATAGAAACGAGCCTGACCACCACTTGATCGCTCCTTACTCCTGGGGCGACCTCTAGAAGACTGACTTCTACCCCTACTAGCCTCGGATGGTGCTGAAGAGGAGGGTTGATCCCTCTGCTAAGACCTACCTCTGTGAAGTCGAGGACATTGCCTCCTAATGTGGCCAAACTCGCCACACTCAAAACAACTGCCTGGAGCTGGAAAAGGGGACTGAAGGGAACCCCTCACCGCAGATGAACCCTGGGCTGAAGAAGAAGGTGCTGAACTCTGAGCTGGGAGGGTGCTGAGTGAAGACTCGCCCTGCTGAAAACCCTGGCGGCCACGGCCGGAAGAAACCCCACTATGCTCTAGGCGACCTGACTAAGGAGGTCTAGATGAACAACCTCTGCCCTGATGAAACTGGCCCCTGGATGGAGCACCACTATAACTGCCAGAACCTCGAGGCCTCTTGGCCTCCCTCTCCTCTCTCTCACGGCGATGATCCGCCTCAATCTGGCGTTCCATATCAACAACCTCCTCCAAAGACGCTGCCACTACTCTCTCCCTGGTCATCAAGATACCAATAGAATAATTGAGGCCATCAATGAACCTCCTTATCCTCTCCCGATCTGTCGGGATCATCCAAATAACATGCCTGGCCAACTAAGTATACCTCAACTCATACTAAGTTACTGACATATCACCCTGCACTAGCCACTCAAACTAGCGACGCAGCTCCTCTCTACGGGACTGTGGCACACACTTCTCTAAAAAGTGAGTGGAAAATTGCTGCCAAGTAACGGGTGCTGCCCCTGTAGGCCTACGCCTCTTGAACTCCTCCCACCATATGAATGCTAGTCCTGAAAACTGGAATGTAGTAAAAGAAACCCTACTGGACTCAAGAATCCTTGTTGTACGCAACATCCTCTAACACTTGTCCAAGAATCCCTGGGCATCCTCGCCCTCAGTACCACTGAATGTAGGCGGCTGAAGTCTGCCAAACCTCTCCAACCGATGATGCTCGTCGTCAGGCATCACCGGAACAACATACCCTGGGGCTGGCGCAACTGGAACAGCCGGTGCAACTACCTGAGCTGGGACTGCCTCTAGCATCTGAAGTCTCTGCACAACCTGCTCTGGTGTACAAGCTGTAGGGGTTTGATGACCACCCCCGGTCTGAGATGTCGCTGGTGCAGTAGTAGCTAAAACTACCTGAGCCAACCCAGTACAAACAGATAATATCTGGGCCAATGCCTCCTGAAGGCCATGAATAACAACAGGCACTGCCGGTGCCTAAGCGGGTGCCGCTGGAGCCTCAACCATTCGGGGCTAATCCTGAATAGGGGTAACAGGTGGGTCTACTAGCACTGCCCCTTTCGCTCTACCACGACCACGGCCTCTAGCTGGTGGCAATGGTGGTCGTCCACCTCATCCTGTAGCACGAGTCCTCGCCATCTGCAAGAGAATAGAATATAGAAGTTCAGTTTTCGGAACAACAATACCGCACGATAGAGTTCAAGAAATATGAAGTGTTTCCTAAAAGGTCCGCAAATTCCCGAGGATAAATACAGACGTCTCTGTACCAATCCGCGAGACACTACTAACCAGCTCAAGACTCATGAGGCCTAGTAACCTAGGCTCTGATATCAACTTGTCACGGTCCCAAAACCCAGTCGTGATGGTGCCCAACACATTACTAGGCCATTCTGACCAACCTTTCAAAATACAGAGCTATCATCTCTCACTTTACCTTTAAAAGTACTAACAGAGATAAGAAAATACAAAAGTCTAGCATAACTGAGAAAAATATCCCAAAACAACACAAGTCTCCCCCACAGAATCCGGGGTCACGAGTCAGGAGCCTCTACCAGAGTATCATAATAGAACTGAATACATAAGTGTAAGACAATATACGGAAAATCAAGAAAAAGATAACATGGAAGGCGGGTCCTGCGGACGCCAAGCATCTACCTTGACAATCCGTAAAATGCTCTGGAGCAGCTGGGAAGTCAACCCTACTGTGAAGTACCTGGATCTGCACACAAGGTGCAGGGAGTAGTGTGAGTACTTCCAACTCAGTGGTAATAAGCACGGATAAAGACATTGAAGGTAAAATACCCAATAAATCACTAAGCAAAGCTATGTAATAACTCTCTTATATTCTTTTCAATGGTATAAATAACAGATAAAGCAATGACAGTTAAGACAGTACAGCAAATATGTCTACATTCAATGCAGATGCATGAACATGACCGCTACAACGCATAGCCCAATCCATTTGGGTACCCACACTCACTATGGGGGTTCAGACTCCGGAGGGGCTCCTACAGCCCAAACGTAATATCAGTGATATGCTGCGGCACGTAGCCCGATCCACTACCAGTCCAGCTACATGCACAGGCACAATAAATTATCATTTTGAAATCCTTTTTAACAGTAATAGTAGGAACTAGTGTTCGGAAATACTAGAGTTTGGAAAACCATTTTACACAGTGTTTAGCTCAGGACTGATATTAGGATAACATGCTATCTCATAAAAGCAATGATAACGATCCTCATGGGATCCAAATAACTGGCTCACAGCCCAAAAATATCCATAACCATCCAAGTAGGAGGTTTACCGGCTCATTTATAGCCAATAACACAGTATAATACTACACAGTCGGACTAAGCCATAGTCCCCAATCACAACTGACCCCGTACGCATTGTAGAGTACGTGTCTTGCCTCAATACAGCATCACATAGTGATATACCGGGGTTTCAAACCCTCAAGTCATCATTTATACACGTTACTCACCTCGAACCGGCTCAAATACTAGTCCGCAATTCCCTTTCCATGAGAATCAACCTCCACGGGTGCAGAATCTAATCAAAACCAATAGGAATACTTCAAAATAAGCTAAAGGGACATAACCCAATCGAAATAACTCGAATTACACCCAAAAACACGAAGTTGCCAAAACATGAGCCACGTGCCTGCTTCTCAAAAAAATACGAAATCCACATTTTCAAAATCCTCATCTCGCTACGAGTCCATACATATAAAATTTATTAAAATCGGAGTTCAATAGCCCCTTCAAATCATCGATTTCCTATTTTTCTTAGGCTTCAAGCAAAACCCCAATTTACACCTTATTTCCTCCAATTTTCAGTGATATAGATGAAGATTCTAGGATATAATCACGTAATTAGACCATAAAACTTACCTCCAATCGAAATCTAGGTGGAAATCTCTTAATCCCTCGTCCCTTAGCTTCAAAACTTGCCCAACAATGGTGAAATTATGAAACTCTCGCGGATGAAATGTTATTTAACTGATTTGCCCGACATTTAATCAACACTATGTGATTGCATCACCCTTACTGCGATCGCATAGAACAAACTTTTCGACCTTTCAGAATTGACTTATGCGATCACACTTAGCCCCCTGCAATCGCATTGCTTCATCAAACAACACTATTCGATTGCATACATATGTCCGCGATCGCATTAAACAAATAAAGAGCTTGGGACCCCTGGCCAATACAATACGTGATCGCATAGCTCATCCTGCGATCGCAAAGCACTAAACTCATCAACTATGCGATCACAACTCCCAGAACGCGATCGCATAGAACAAATATTGAGCCTCCTCCAAACCTTTTATGCGACTACATCACGACCCCTGCGATCGCATAGAGCAAATGTCTGCAACATTTATGACATCAATTCAATTGTGTTCTTCAACTCAAAATAGTCCGTTTGACCCCCGGAAACACCCCCGAGGCCCCCGGGACCTCAACCAAAACCACCAACCTACTACAAATCATGATACGAACTTGTTCCAATCATAAAAACATATCATTAAACACACAAATCCTCAAATCAAGGCGGATTCAAGCATAAGTTTCAACCAAGACTTTCGAAACCTATATTCCATCAAAAACCCAAACAAATGATGTCCGAATGACCTGAAAATTTGCAGACATATCCAAAATCACCTATCGAAGCTACTGTAACTGTCGGAATCCCATTCTGACTCCCGGATCAAAATCTCACCTATCGACCGGATTTCGCCAAAATTCTAACTTAGCCAATTAAAGTCTATTTCTACACCGGACCTCCAAATTCAATTCTGATAGCTCCCCTAAGTCACAAATTACCTCTCGAAGCTAACCGAATCACCAATATCCACATCCGAGCCCTCTAACCACATAGTCAACTTCATGTTGACTTTTCAGAAACAAGCTTCATTCTAAAAGGCTATATGCCTTATTTTCAACCATAATCAATCCAAACTCACCTGATAGACTCTAATACAGTTATAGAAAATATGAAACACATAATAAGGGGATAACGGGGCTGTAACTATCGTGACGAAGGGCCGGGTCGTCACACTATAATTCATCAAGTTCCATATTTTGTTCCATCAAACTTAGTAATTTTTATGTTTCTTTGTATGATTTGTTGTTTTGCTACCATATCTATGTAGAGCTAAACTTCACATTATAGGGTTGTGATTCTTCCATGACTATTGTTATTCGGATATTGATTTTGGTTTCTTAGGTTTTTATTTTGGTTTATTTATTTAATCTTTCACTTAATTGTTTGATTGCTTGATCACCAATTAAATACTATCTACAAATCTAGAGTTGAACTCGAAAATGGAAATATTCTTGTTTAGATAATTAAGATAGTCTAATTTAGTTAATAGTTAATCACAAGTCCTCGTGAGTTCGATATTCGACTTTTAATCACTTTTTTACTTGACGAATGCGTATACTTGCATGTGCATTTGACCACAACAAGTTTTTGGTGTCGTTGCCGGAGACTTAGAAATTAGTTATTTTTCTAGATTAGACTGTTAATTTTGTCCTATTTTTTGTATATATTTTTACTTTTATAACTATTTAACTTTTCTCTTAGTGTGTTCATAATTCTCTCAACATGACAGTTGGGGATGAAATATCCGAAGGTAAGGTTATCAATGAAGACACTTGGTTGACAGAAGACTTTTATGGCCCGTCTTTTTGGGCTTGTCATGGCCTGAACTCTGAGAGGTTTGAATTTGAATATGGGAGTAAGGGTTGGTATTTGAATGGATATTTTCGATTAGGCGAATATGCGGAATGACGTTGTCTTCTAACAACGTTGGCAAATGATTGGTCTAAGGAGAGAGATGAACTTTCACATAAAATTGATAATTATGGATTGGATGTACATAACTTAGATGGAGATTTGAGTGTGAACGTTGATGCGTGTAATGCCCAACAATCTAATGATGAGTTGTGTGAAGCCGAGAAAAATCTTCTAGAACAAAAGAGGAGCTAAAACTAGAATACCAATCATTAGACCATATTTTTCTTGAGGATGCCAATATTGAGAAGAGTGATCTAGAGTTATATGAGGGAATAAATAACATTACCTTGGGAGACTTGAGTGTGTGTAAATATGTGTATGCAAATAGTAGTAAGATTCAAGAGCTAGGGCGCATTAGACCTCATTCCAATTATTTTTTCACATTGTGTTTAAATAGTAAGATAGTAATCGAGTCATCTAAGCCTGTGAGGGAGTCAAAGAGTGATGATCAGAGTGCCTATATTCTTGAATTTATTGTGCCAAAAAGAAAAAATTACATTGCTCATCTTCAGGCCAAGAAGTGCAGAGTGAAAAAATTACTACTTGGCCTTGTTATCATTGTAGCCCCACCACTGGAGCATAGCAGTAGACTGGATGTCATGTTAGGGGTACAATTCATGAGTTCAAGGTGGAGGCAAAAAAAGTGGTTCACGTCGTGTCGCGACGTTAAATTAGGCGCTTGTTCGGAGGCAACCCAACTTTACTAATTTTTTTATTTTTTATTTTTTTCTTATTGTATTATTTTTATAGTGTTGTTTTATTTTGCAGAATTTTGAGCATATGGAGCAAAGCCATAGGAAGTATGCAAAAGTGAGCCATGTGGTTGGAACTAAGTGTGGGGTGCCGCATAGAGGAGCATACCGTGAGAAGTCTGAGTATCCCGTGAGCTTCTAATGCTTTGTCCTTTGGTCTACCAGAGAGTCTCTTTTACCGTCTTGTTATTTTCAATGTGCATTGAGGACATTGCACAATTTTAAGTGTGGGGTCCTTTCCTTCTCCTACGCGAACGCGTAGCCTTGGTCGCGAACGCGATGACCAAAACCCCCTTGCCTACGCGAACGCGGCAGTTGCCTCGCGAACGCATAGGCCAAAATCCTGCTGCACTGAAGCTGCAATTTTCTGCAGATTTTCCAAGTTCCAAATGGCCGTTTGATGGTCCGAATTCATCCCGAGGCCCCCGGGACCCCAACGAAAACCACCAACATACTCCAAAACATGATACGAACTTGTTCCAATCATAAAAACACCATCCTAAACATCGAATTCACCAATTACACACGGATTCAAGCCTAAGTTTCTTCAAAACTTTCGAAACTAACATTCAATCAAAAACCCAACCAAACAACGTCTGAATGACCTGAAAATTTGCGGACATATCCAAAATCACAAAACGAAGCTACAGAAATTGTCGGAATTCCATTCCGACCCCCGGATCAAAATCTCACCTATCGTTCGGATTCGCCAAAATTTCAAACTTCGGCATTTCAAGCCTAATTGAGCTACGGACCTCCAAAACACATTCCGAACGCGCTCCCAACCCCGAAATCACCTAACGGAGATAATGGAATCATCGAATTTCCAAGGTCGTCTTGACACTTTTCCGGTTACGGACCATTTTCTAACTTTAAAGCTCTCATTTAGGGACTAAGTGTCCCAAAATACTCCAAATTTCAGAACCGACTCTCCGGGCAAACCACAATAGCAGAAATGAACTTAGGGAAAACAGTTAAATAGGGGATTGGGGCGTAATTTTCCAAAACGACCGGCCGGGTCGTTACATCTTCCCACACTTAAAAGATTCGTTCGTCCTCGAACGAGCATAGAAAATATACCTGGAGTAGTGAAGAGATGAGGGTACTGGCTGCGCATATCCTGCTCGGTCTCCCAAGTCGCCTCCTCGACCGGCCGACCCCGCCACCGAACCTTTGCTGAAGCGATTTTCTTTGACATTAGCTTCCTGACTTGCCTGTCTAGAATGGCTACTGGCTCCTCAACGTAAGACAGATCCTCGTCTAGCTGAACAGAAGTGAAATCCAACATATGCAACGGGTCACCATGGTATCTCCGGAGCATAGAGACATGAAATATGGGGTGGACACCAGCTAGGCTGGGAGGTAAGGCCAACTCATAAGCAACCTCCCCAACATGCCTCAAAATCTCAAAAGGGCCAATAAATCTAGGACTCAGCTGGGCACATTAGCCTGATATAATCTGAATATATTCCCTCTTGTTCAAACAATTAAGTCTTAGAGCCTAATTCCAACATCCAAAAATTCTGTGTCAGGCTTGTTTTCATCAAGAGATCACTCAATATTCCTCAAATGCCGTCCCCAAACATGATTGCATAACCTTGCTGGATTCTTACCTTACAACACAAAATCCACAGGACCACGATAATATTTTATGATCAAATTAGCCAAAAATTCAACGAATCGGATGCTCCCATTGCACCTCACGATCTACATAGGTCTCGTTCCAACTTTTACAATACTGACACGATGGAAGAGATGTCCCGATATCCATAACCAACTACTGAATCAACAATTCATTGGGTCTATACTCCTGACAAGATCCATTACCTTGTCCTAAACCAGAGGATGATTGTCACGACCCAAACCCTGGTCGTGATGGCGCCCAACACAATGCTAGGCAAGCCCGACTATATTATCCCTTAAACCAGCCAATTATTAAATAAATTAAAATTAAACAGTAGTTAATCATATCAGGTAATAACCAAAACGTGAAACATATAAAATACGGTCCCAAACATATCGTGGTGTCACGAGACTGAGCCTCTACAGAATAGCATCCTAATACAACCAAGTCTAGGCAAATAGGAAATCAACAAGATGATAAAGAAGGAGAAAATAAGCTCTGCGGACGCTGGCAGCTACCTCGTAATCTCCGCAAAAGTAGACAAGGATCAGCAGCTACAATGTCTCAACTGCTCTCGGGCACCTGTGGATCTGCACAGAAAGTGCAGGGGAGTGGGGTGAGTATATTTCAACTCGGTGAGTAACAATAATAAATAATAACTGAAGGTAAGAAATCCTGTGCTATCACTTAGCAGTTCTAAGGCAACCCTCACAGGTACGTCATCAATATAGTAGTACTCTAACCTCCAATCTACGTTTATCTCTACAAGATTCCACTATGAACCAACCCTCACTCGTACCCCTACAGTGTACGGCCATCTCAACATATAAAGACACATACTTATGTCTATAATGTATAAGTATTTGAGTAGATAATAGGATATGATTAAGTATAACGCTGCGGCGTGCAGCCCGCTCCAATACATATACCGCTGCGGCGCGCAGCCCGCTCCATTTAACGTCGACGGCACTCACTGGGGTGTATACAGACTTCGGAGGGGCTCCCTAGGCCCAAGCACTATAATACTGCGGCGTGAAGCACGATCCACACAAATATTATTGCGGCGTGCAATCCGATCCAATATATATATGTATATATCTCTATACTACTGCGGCGTGCAGCCCGATCCCATAATATACACCAGTGCTCACTGAGAATGTGTGCAGACTCAGACTCCGAAGGGGCTCCTACAGCCCAAGCGCAATAATACTGCGGCGTGCAGTCCGTCCCACATGTATGTTACATGTATATCACATGTATATTACTGCGGCGTGCAGTCCGATCCAATATATATACTGCTGCGGCGTGCAGCCCGATCCAATGTAGGTACATGTATATAATACCTCATTATGGGTCCTCGACCCTATCCCAGTCAATATAAACTTGGCCTTTCAGGCCCACTCAGCTAGAACAGGGAATCCCACCCTAGATAATTTCTCTCAATGTACACGTCTAGTACGAGCTCATATTATGCTATACAGCTAGAGCTACGGCTGAGTGTATGTTTCCATTTACGATATAAGGGTCACCTAGCTCTATAGGTTCCCTAAGACTCTACAGATCGGCACAAGGCCCCAAACATGGCTATTAGCCCCAACTGTACAATTATAGTATCAGTAACAGTCATCCAACACAGTATTCTATTAGCCGGGAAGGACTACGTCCAAACCCCCAATCACAATGTCACCACGCCCGTCATAGAACGTGTGTCTCATCTCAATATAGCACTGTAAAGTGCTAGTACGGGGTTTCAAACCCTCAGGTGCATTGTTTACTACTACCACTCACCTCGAACCGGTAGAAGCTTCAATCCGCCTTGCGCTTGCCTCGCAAATCAATCTCCTCGGATGCCAACTCTGCTCAAAATCATAGAGAATGCATCAATATACGCTAATTTCACGAAATTCATTCGAAATAACCCAATTTATATCAAAACCCACAAGTTGTCAAAACCCGACTTTTGGTACACTTGTCGAAAAATTACAAAAATTACATATTCGGAATCCTCATCTCGATACGAGTCTAGGCATATAAAATTTACCAAAATCGGACTCCATTTGCCCACTCAAATTAGTGTTTTTTTTAAATTTAGGCCTAGGGCTCAAACCCACCTTTAATCTTCCATTTACAGAAATTTAACCCATGATTTCATGTTAAAATGATGTAATTAAGCCACAAAACTTACCTCCAACGAATCCCCGATGAATTACCAGCAATTCCCGTGAGTTTCTCTCTCTAGAACTCAAAAATGGTGTTTTGGGTTAATGAACCCGTAACTCTCTGTTTCTGGATTAAATTCACTGCCAGAACTATTTCTTCTACGCGATCGCGATCTTCTTCACGCGATCGCGATGCTCAAAATCTCGGCCTCACGCGATCGCTACATCATTCACGCGATCGCGATGCACAATCACCCTGCTTCACGCGATCGCGTCCTTCATCCCTGCGATCGCGTAGTACATATTTGCCCGGACCCATTTCTCTTCTACGCGATCGCGTAGATTAACCTGCGATCGCGATGTGCCCCCGTTTAACTCTATGCGATCGCGACTGTTTTCCCCTGCGATCGCGATGCCTTAGCCTCCAGCTCTACGCGATCGCAACCCCCTCCCCGCGATCGCGGAGAGCAAACGCCTGCTGTGTTTATGACAGCAACCAGCAGATCATTTCTTGCTTCCAATTGCCGGATGATGGTACGGATTCACCCTGAGGCCCCCCGGACCCCAACGAAAACCACCAACATACCCCAAAACACGATACAAACTTGTTCCAATCATAAAAACACCATCCTAAACATCAAAATCACCAATTACACACGGATTCAAGCCTAAATTCCTTAAAACTTTCCGAATTACACATTCGATGAAAAACCCGACCAAACGACGTCCGAATGACCTGAAATTTTGCAGGCACATCCAAAATCACCTAACGGAGCTACTGCAACTGTCGGAATTCCATTCCGACTCCCGGATCAAAATCTCACCTACCGTTCGGATTTCGCCAAAATTCAACCTTAGCCAATTCAAACCTATTTCTACACCGGCCCTCCAAATTCAATTCCGATCGCTCCCCTAAGTCACAAATCACCTTCCGGAACTAACCGAATCATCAGAATCCGATTCCGAGCCCTCTAGCTAAATAGTCAACTCCAGGTTGACTTTTCTTATTCAAGTTTCCTTCACCAAGGCTATATGCCTCATTTCCAATCCCAATCACTCCTAACTCACCCGATAGATTTTAACACTGATATAAAATTATAAAACATGAATTTACGACATAACGGGGTGGTAATTCCCGTGACGACGGGCCAGGTCGTCACATTCTCCCCAACTTAAACAAACGCTCGTCCTCGAGCGGGTCAAGAAACATACCTGAAGTCTCAAATAGCTGAGGGTATCTGCTCCGCATCTCCCGCTCGATCTCCCAAGTGGCCTCCTCCACGGGTCGACCTCTCCACTGAACCTTAACCGATGCAATCTCCTTGGACCTCAATTTTCTCACCTGACGACCCAAAATAGCAATAGGCTCCATATCATAGGATAGATCACCATCAAGCTGAATGGTGCTGAAATCTAATACATGAGACGGATCTCCAATGTACTTCCGGAGCATAGACACATGGAATACCGGATGAACGCTGGATAAACTGGGTGGCAAGGCTAACTCATATGCCACCTCTCCAACTCTCCTGAGTATCTCAAAAGGGCCAATATACCTGGGACTCAGCTTCCCTTTCCTCCCAAACCTCATGACACCCTTCATAGGTGAAATCTTCAACAATACTCTGTCACCAACCATGAAAGACAACTCTCGAACTCTACGGTCCGCATAACTCTTCTCGCGAGACTGTGCTGTACGAAGCCTCTCCTGGATCAACTTTGCTCTATCCAGAGCATCCTGGACTAACTCAGTCCGTATCAATCTAACCTCACCAGGCTCAAACCATCCCACGGGAGATCTACACCGTCTGCCATACAATGCCTCGTACGGGGCCATCTGAATACTCGACTGGTAGCTGTTGTTGTAGGCAAACTCAGCAAGTGGTAAGAATTCATCCCACGAACCACCAAAGTCAATCACACATGCTCGCAACATATCCTCCGGGATCTGAATAGTACGCTCAGACTGCCCGTCTGTCTGGGGGTGAAATGCTGTACTCAACTCAACCCTCGTACCCATCTCTCGCCGAAATGCCCTCCAAAAACTGAGAAGTGAACTGAGTGCCTCTGTCAGATATAATAGACACTGGGACTCCATGCAACCTGACAATCTCCCGAATAAAGATCACCGCCAACCGCTCCGATGAGTAAATAGTACTAACTGGGATGAAATGTGCGGACTTAGTCAGCTGATCAACAATCACCCATACAGAATCAAACTTCCTCGCTGTCCGAGGTAGCCAAGTAACAAAATCCATGGTGATCCTCTCCCATTTCCATTCGGGAATAACCATACGCTGAAGAACACCGCCGGGTCTCTGATGCTCATATTTGACCTGCTGGCAATTGAGGCACTTAGCTACATGCCTAACAATATCCATCTTCATTCTCCTCCACCAGTAGTGCTGTCTCAAGTCTTGGTACATCTTTGCGGCACCTGGGTGAATAGAGTACCGCGAACTGTGCGCCTCTTCAAGTATCAACTCCCGCAAACCATCAACATTGGGCACACATATACGGCCCTGCATTCTCAAAACACCATCACTGTCGATAGTCACATCTCTAACATCATTATGCTACACTCTGTCCTTAAGGACAAGCAAATGTGGGTCATCATACTGTCGCTCCCTGATGCGATCATATAAGGAAGATCGAGAAACAACACAAGCCAACACCCGACTCGGCTCCGAAATATCTAATCTCACTAGCCGATTGGCTAGAGCCTCAACATCATAAGCAAATGGCCTCTCCCCAACTGGGATGAAAGCTAAGCTGCCCATGCTAACCGTCTTCCGACTCAAGGCATCGGCCACCACATTGGCCTTCCCCGGATGATACAAAATAGTGATATCATAGTCCTTAAGCAACTCCAACCACCTCCGCTGTCTCAAATTAAGGTCCTTCTGTCTGAATAAGTGCTGAAGGCTGCGATGATCTGTGAAAACCTCACAGGAGACACCATATAGTTAATGCCTCCAAATCTTCAAAGCATGAACTATGGCCGCTAGCTCCAAATCATGAACAGGGTAGTTCTTCTCGTGGGGCTTCAATTGATGAGAAGCATAAGCAATGACCCTACCCTCCTGCATCAACACACAACCAATGCCAACTCCTGAGGCATCACAATAGACAGTATAAGAATCTGAAGCTGTCGGTAGAATCAAGACTGGTGTTGTGGTCAATGCTGTCTTGAGCTTCTGAAAGCTCTCCTCGCACTCCTCGGACCATAGGAAAGGAACACCCTTCTGAGTCAATCTAGTCAAGGGTGAAGCAATAGAAGAGAACCCCTGAACGAATCGGCGATAATACCCTGCCAATCCCAGAAAGCTACGGATCTCAGTAACTGAGGTCGGTCTGGGCCAACTCTGCACTGCCTCGACCTTCCTCGGATCTACCTGAATACCATCACAGGACACCACGTGCCCTAAGAATGCCACGGACTCAAGCCAGAACTCACATTTGGAGAACTTGGCATACAGCTTCTCCTCTCTCAATCTCTGCAACACAATACTCAAGTGCTGAGCATGCTCCTCCTGGCTACGAGAGTAGACTAGTATGTCATCAATGAATACGATCACAAATGAATCAAGATACGGCCTGAATACACTGTTCATCAGATGCATAAATGCTGCTGGGGCGTTGGTCAGCCCAAAAGACATCACAAGGAACTCATAGTGACCATATCCGGTCCGGAATGCAGTCTTCATAATGTCAGACTCTCTAATCTTCAGCTGATGGTAGCCTGAACGAAGATCAATCTTCGAGAACACCCTAGCTCCCTGGAGCTGATCAAATAAATCATCAATACGAGGAAGAGGATACTTATTCTTCACTGCTACTTTGTTTAGCGCCTATAGTCAATACACATCCTCATAGATCCGTCCTTCTTCTTAACAAACAGGACCGGTGCACCCCACGGCGACACACTCGGCCGAATGAACCCCTTATCTAGGAGTTCCCGGAGCTGCTCCTTCAATTCCTTCAACTCAGCTGGTGCCATACGATACGGAGGAATAGAAATAGGCTGAGTGCCCGGCACCAAATCGATACCAAAATCAATATCCCTGTCCGGCGGCATGCCCGGCAGGTCTGAGGGAAACACATCAGGAAAGTCTCGCACAATGGGAACAGAATCAATACTGGGAGTCCGGGCCTCGACCTCCCGCACAAATGCTAAATAAGAGAGACATCCCTTCCCAACCATTCGTTGGGCCTTGAGGAAAGATATTACCCTGCTAGGTACATACTCAGTCGTGCTTCGCCACTCGATCCTCTGAATGCCCGGCATAGCCAAAGTGACTGTCTTAGCATGACAGTCCGGAATAGCATGACATGGAGATAGCCACTCCATGCCCAATATAACATCAAAATCAATCATGCTGAGAAGCAACAGGTCTACTCGGGTCTCCAGACCCCCAATAGTAACCAAACAGGACCGGTATACGTGGTCCACAATAATAGTATCCCCTACCGGGGTAGATACATGCACTGGTAGCTCAAGACTCCCTCGGGTCGTGCCCAAATGAGGAGCAAAATATGTAGACACGTAAGAATAAGTAGAACCGGGATCAAACAATACCGAGGCATCTCTGTGGCAGACTGAAATAATACCTGTAATGACAGCATCAGAAGCAACAGCCTCAGATCGGCCCTGAAAAGCATAGCATCTAGCCTGTCCGCCTGATCGGCCTCCCCCTCGAGAGCGACCCCTAGCAGTCTGACCCTCACCCCTAGCTGGCGGGGCGGGTGCTGAAGTAGAAGGACCAGATGACGAGGGCTGCCCCCTTTACTGATAAATTCTGGAAACAAGACGGGGACACTCCCTACGGTGGTGCCCAAACTCTCCGCACTCGTAGTAACTCCCCGGTGCTCGGGACTGAGACTGATAAGGACCTCTGGCGCTGAAGTGGCCAGCTGATGAACTAGGCCGAGATAAACCCTGAGCGGATGGGGCCTGTGAAGAACTCTGAGCTGGCATGGCACTGAGAGATGGCTGGCTCTGGTGCGAACCCTGATAATCCTGTCTAGGAGACCATCTGCGACGATCTGAGCGTCCCGACTGTGAAGACCCGAAAGAGCGACCTCGGCTCTGCTGACTCTGGCCTCTGGTCTGAGTGCCACTGGAACTAGCTGCACCTCAAGGCCTCTTGGCCTCCCTCTCATCCCACTGTCTGCGACAATCTGTCTCTATGTCGTGAGCAATATCCACGACATCCTCAAATGTACGACTCAAAACCCTCTCCCGAGTCATCGAATACGAATGGGATAAATGAGGCCGTCCACGAAGCGCCCAATCCTCTCTCTGTCGGAATGAACCAACCACGGTGCATATCCGGACAACTCTGTAAACCTGATCTCATACTCTGACACTGACATGTCCCCCTGACGGAGACCCTCAAACTGCCTACGCATCTCCTCTCTCCGAGATCGAGGCACCCATTTCTCCAAGAACATAGTGGAGAACTCCGGCCATGATAGTGGTGCTGCTCCGGCTGGCCTGCGGCGCTCATAAGCCTCCCACCAAGCAAAGGCTGGTCCCTGAAACTGAAAGGTAGTGAAAGATACCCCACTGGACTCCAATATCCCTGCCGTACGAAGCATCCGACATCACTTATCCAGAAAACCTTGGGCGTCCTCGCCCGGAGCACCCGTGAACACTGGAGGAGATAACCTGGTGAACCTCTCGAGACGACGTTGCTCATCGTCTGTCATAGCTGGGACCCTGTCCCCCTGAACCTGATCTGCTGGCTGAACCAGAACCACAGGCTGAACTGGAGGAGCCTCTGGTGTCTGTATGCCCTGCACTGCCGGCTCTGGAGTGCGTACTGCGGGGGTCTGATGACCACCCCCGATCCCCGATGCAGCTGCTGCAGTAGTAACTGAAACCGCCTGTGCTAGGCCAGTGCAGACTGCTAGTATCTGAGCCAGGGTCTCCTGTAGACCCGGAATAGCAATGGGCACAGCTGGTGCCTGATCTGGTGCCGCTGGCACCTCTGCAACTGGGGGTTGTGGGTCAGCTGGCACTGCCTCAGCTGCCCTAACTCCGCCACGACCACGACCGCGTCCACGGCCTCTAGCAGGTGGTAGTGGTGGTCGTCCTCCACATCCGGATGATCGAGTTCTCGCCATCTGCGAGAGAATAGAATGTCAAAGTTCGGTTCAAGTCAAAAGTAATCGCACGACAAGAATTCCAAGAATTGAAACTTTTCCTAAAAAGGTTTGCAGCCTCCCGAGGATAAGTACAGGCGTCCCCGCACCGATCCACGAGACTCTACCAACCGGCTCATGACTCGCGAGACCTATTAACCTAGGCTCGATACCAACTTGTCACAACCCAAACCCTGGTCGTGATGGCGCCCAACACAATGCTAGGCAAGCCCGACCATATTATCCCTTAAACCAGCCAATTATTAAATAAATTAAACTTAAACAGTAGTTAATCATATCAGGTAATAACCAAAACGTGAAACATACAAAATACGGTCCCAAACATATCGTGGTGTCACGAGACCGAGCCTCTACAGAATAGCATCCTAATACAACCAAGTCTAGGCAAATAGGAAATCAACAAGATGATAAAGAAGGAGAAAACAAGCTCTGCGGACGCTGGCAGCTACCTCGTAATCTCCGCAAAGTAGACAAGGATCAGCAGCTACAATGTCTCAACTGCTCTCGGGCACCTGTGGATCTGCACAGAAAGTGCAGGGGAGTGGGGTGAGTATATTTCAACTCAGTGAGTAACAATAATAAATAATAACTGAAGGTAAGAAATCCTGCGCTATCACTTAGCAGTTCTAAGGCAACCCTCACATGTACGTCATCAATATAGTAGTACTCTAACCTCCAATCTACGTTTATCTCTACAAGATTCCACTCTGAACCAACCCTCACTCGTACCCATACGGCGTACGGCCATCTCAACATATAAAGACACATACTTATGTCTATAATGTATAAGTATTTGAGTAGATAATAGGATATGATTAAGTATAACGCTGCGGCGTGCAGCCCGCTCCAATACATATACCGCTGCGGCGCGCAGCCCGCTCCATTTAACGTCGACGGCGCTCACTAGGGGTGTATACAGACTTACGAGGGGCTCCCTAGGCCTAAACGGTATGATACTGCGGCATGCAGCACGATCCACACAAATATTACTGCGGCGTGCAGTCCGATCCAATATGTATATGTATATATATCTATACTGCTGCGGTGCGCAGCCCGATCCCATAATATACACCATCGCTCACTGAGAATGTGTGCAGACTCAAACTCCGAACGGGCTCCTACAGCCCAAGCGCAATAATACTGCGGCGTGCAGTCCGATCCACATATATATCACATGTATATCACATGTATATTACTGCGGCGTGCAGTCCGATCCAATATATATACTGCTGCGGCGTGCAGCCCGATCCAATGTAGGTACATGTATATAATACCTCATTATGGGTCCTCGACCCTATCCCAGTCAATATAAACTTGGCCTTTCAGGCCCACTCAGCTAGAACAGGGAATCCCACCCTAGATAATTTCTCTCAATGTACACGTCTAGTACGAGCTCATATTATGCTATACAGCTAGAGCTACGGCTGAGTGTATGTTTCCATTTACGATATAAGGGTCACCTAGCTCTATAGGTTCCCTAAGACTCTACAGATCGGCACAAGGCCCCAAACATGGCTATTAGCCCCAACTGTACAATTATAGTATCAGTAACAGTCATCCAACACAGTATTCTATTAGCCGGGAAGGACTACGTCCAAACCCCCAATCACAATGTCACCACGCCCATCATAGAACGTGTGTCTCATCTCAATATAGCACTGTAAAGTGCTAGTACGGGGTTTCCAACCCTCAGTGTATTGTTTACTACTACCACTCACCTCGAACCGGTAGAAGCTTCAATCCGCCTTGCGCTTGCCTCGCAAATCAATCTCCTCGGATGCCAACTCCGCTCAAAATCATAGAGAATGCATCAATATACGCTAATTTCACGAAATTCATTCGAAATAACCCAATTTATATCAAAACCCACAAGTTGTCAAAACCCGACTTTTGGTACACTTGTCGAAAAATTACAAAAATTACATATTCGGAATCCTCATCTCGATACGAGTCTAGGCATATAAAATTTACCAAAATCGGACTCCATTTGCCCACTCAAATTAGTGTTTTTCTTAAATTTAGGCCTAGGGCTCAAACCCACCTTTAATCTTCCATTTACAGAAATTTAACCCATGATTTCATGTTAAAATGATGTAATTAAGCCACAAAACTTACCTCCAACGAATCCCCGATGAATTACCAACAATTCCCGTGAGTTTCTCTCTCTAGAACTCAAAAATGGGTTTTGGGTTAATGAACCCGTAACTCTCTGTTTCTGGATTAAATTCACTGCCAGAACTATTTCTTCTACGCGATCGCGATCTTCTTCACGCGATCGCGATGCTCAAAATCTCGTCCTCACGAGATCGCGACATCCTTCACGCGATCGCGATGCACAATCACCCTGCTTCACGCGATCGCGTCCTTCATCCCTGCGATCGCGTAGGACATATTTGCCTGGACCCATTTCTCTTCTACGCGATCGCGTAGATTAACCTGCGATCGCGATGTGCCCCCGTTTAACTCTACGCGATCGCGACTGTTTTCCCCTGTGATCGCGATGCCTTAGCCTCCAGCTCTACGCGATCGCAACCCCCTCCCCGCGATCGCGGAGAGCAAACTCCTGCTGTGTTTATGACAGCAACCAGTTTTTTTTGTCACTTCTTGCTTCCAAAAATGGTCCGTTTGGACCCCCGGATTCATCCCGAGACCCCCGGGACCCTAACGAAAACCACCAACATACCCCAAAACACGATACGAACTTGTTCCAATCATAAAAACACCATCCTAAACATCAAAATCACCAATTACACACGGATTCAAGCCTAAATTCCTTAAAACTTTCCGAATTACACATTCGATGAAAAACCCGACCAAACGACGTCCGAATGACCTGAAATTTTGCAGGCACATCCAAAATCACCTAACGGAGCTACTGCTGCAACTGTCGGAATTCCATTTCGACTCCCGGATCAAAATCTCACCTACCGTTCGGATTTCGCCAAAATTCAACCTTAGCCAATTCAAGCCTATTTCTACACCGGGCCTCCAAATTCAATTCCGATCGCTCCCCTAAGTCACAAATCACCTTCCGGAACTAACCGAATCATCGGAATCCGATTCCGAGCCCTCTAGCTAAATAGTCAACTCTAGGTTGACTTTCCTTATTCAAGTTTCCTTCACCAAGGCTATATGCCTCATTTCCAATCCCAATCACTCCTAACTCACCCGATAGATTCTAACACTGATATAAAATTATAAAACATGAATTTACGACATAACGGGGTGGTAATTCCCGTGACGACGGGCCGGGTCGTCACAATGATCCTTTCCTCTATAATATACTTCATATAATCAATTTGCACTGACCCCAAATCACATAATCTCATCTCACCCAGTACGAACTGCTCAGGCGATAAGGCACATCGGACATAATCAAAAGTCCAACAAGATGACACAATGTGCTAGTAGGCTATTAATTCGAACGTGGTACCAAAAGGAAGGTGAACACTAGAGAGAACTATTCAACTCTCACACTAACATGGACTCCCTCAGAAAAATAGGAAACAGAACACATAAGAGCAATTATGGACACTGAAATAAACATCACACCGTTGCGGCGTGCAACCCGATCCCAACAATATACCCATGGCGGCGTGCCACCCGATCCCAACAATATAACCATGGCGGCGTGCCACCCGATCCAAACAATATAACCATGGCGGCGTGCCAGCTCGTCACATCAAAATACTGAATATCGATCATAAGCACACTAAGGTGCATGATATCGGACTCAATGAAAACATATAGCGCTATAGGCTATGAACTCAAGCACAACTGAGGTGCGATATAAGATATGAGTCTCAAGAGCCATCATGCTCATATAACATCACCACTGAGCGGAACCCAACACATAAGGAACTTACCAAGCCATCTCACACTCATACGGTGCAATATATCTTTACATGAATTAACTAACCGCGAAAATAAGACCGCGACTATCCCTCCATAAAGGGCGCATTGCTGGAAGAAACATAACCGGCCTAATGCAAGGCTCACTTTCACATTTAAATCTATCCACCGACCTTAAGTCTATCCTAGTCGTGCCGAGCTAAGTCAATAGTATTTCACAGGTCTATAACCCAATAAGCAGATATCACCAAAATCCTCATTATTGGTTTAAATTTCTAACCAATCAAGTGACTACAAGTCACACCTATACAATCTTCTTGTGGGTCAAGCTCACATCATCTTCCGAATAATTAAACGGGCCTGCACATTCAACCCACCGGCTGCACTAACACTGAAAAGCGATCAGGAGTCCCTAACCGGGATGCAAAGCCTTTTTCACAGAACACCGATCTCAAATGATACTGATGTTAATACCCATCTTACTCAAAACACTGAAACTCCTTTCCTGCTCATCCGAGCTCTTTATATCACATTCATTGACCAAACCGTGACCTTGGTCCTTACTTCAAATTTCATACTACTCACTGCACATTACGTGCCGATATACGATAGACACAATTTCCATCATAGCTCTAGAACTGACGATAGGCTAATACTTCATCACATAATACTTCCCATTTAACTCACTTCAGGAGAACTATAGCAACACACAGGCGAGTTCTCATTACCGTTGTATATGCCAATCTCTAAGTAGTGGTCCAAGTCACCATAACCCTTTTCGATATCTGCCTACTCATAACAGGCCCTAACAGAAGAATACTTCAGAATACCATCAAACACTGCGGCCGACAAGCCTCAAATGCACCGCCACAAATCACATGCATAATTCGATCACATTACATGAACCGATCATTGGCACCAATTATGCCAACTCAACTTTGGCTAATCAATCTACTTTCTTCCAGTTTATCCTGGATTGCCCTATAATGTAAGTATCTCCCTTCAATACCTAACTTCTTTCAACCACACTCACCCCGAATGACCTGAAATCATGAGGCCATGCTATCTCAAGAACGACGACCATTTCACGCCTCTCAAATGCTACACCACAAGTCAAAACATCATAGATTGTTTTTGTACTTTCTTCCTAAGTTGCTTTAAAGGCTTGATCCTCAACTGTACTTATATGAATCAAAATTATCAGGCACCACACTTTACCTCTTGAATTCACTAGGATCGCTATTGAGAACCATCCGGTTCTAACTTGCCCCAGTACGCAACCAACTCTACTGAATTTCTTTATAACATATGAATACCCTCTCGATAAAGCACCCAGCGGAATCACTTCCCGCGAAGCCTGCACCTATACGAGGCATAAATCATGAATCTTTCCTCAAGTTTGAACATGAGCCAATAAGGCTAACCATAACATGCATTCAACAATTCATATACTCAAATTACCACTCATGGTCTTTTTCCGTAGCTGCAATAACCCATTAATACGCTAATATCCAGAATTCACTCAGGTAATTAACCATGCAACCCAATCTTAAGCGGTGGGACTCTCCCACTTAGCCCAAAGCCACTATTACACGACTCTCGAACACATTAGAACCATTCTCTCAAGTCATTTACTATTATTCAACCGCAACTCACTTGATCCAACGAATATAACCACATGTGCTCTATTAGCACTCTAACATCATAGGGTATGACCTCATCCCAATACAACCAAACATCATCCCGCTCCATGCACCGAGCACTCTCTACAAACAACATCTTAAAACATACTATGATTCTCATACGCCTACGAAGCGCCATGTAGCCTTTGTCAAATATTTCCCTGCTGATAATAAAATGTAGAGTTTACTAGGGACACAGGAACATCCAAAGTCCCAACATCATACCATACGAGCCTCAACTCTTGCCCATCCGCAAGTTTTCAAGAACTTTTTGTTGAATAGCACCTAAATACATCGCATGCTAAATCTGATATGACACATGACCTATAATTTGATAACAACTAGGTCGGAAATCCAAACTAGAGTAAGAATTTGAGAAGTAAATGCGGAAGCAATAACAACAGGAATTGAACAACTAGAATTAAAAAGATGAAAATAAGGATATGGGAAAGATTCAAGGAAGAATTCCGAGAACTTTCAAGAACGCAAGTTCTATAGCCTTGAAAAGATCAAAGTAACAACGTCTTGATTTATGAAAGAAATCAAACGCCTTTACTTAAAAAGCAAATCAAAACAATAGATTCGGATCTTGACCACTTTACGAGTAACTTGAGACAACAATTAATACTAGTATTAATCGCCTTCTAAGAATACCATAAAGGAATCAAAGATATCACAAAAGAGAAGTAATCTTACTACCTTGAACTATGAACTAGTAAAGGTTGAAAGATAAATCTCAAAGCACAAGTAACAAAGGTTCAAAAGAACTCTCAAAGTATGATATACTCAATCAATAATAATGTGACTTATGAAGGAGAAGAACACCCTATTTATAGGAGTACAAAGGCATAAAAATAACATTAAAAACTAGGTAGGGTGGTTCTAGTGGAAAACACAATTATTACAATGAGGTAGGTGGTTGCTAAAGTCTAAGAAAAGTCTTTGGTTAGGTGAGGGGCGGCCAAGACCCTTTGGGGCAGATTTGGGCCTTAAAACAACTAGTTTGGCCCATTTGTTTGGATTCCAATTGGGATCCTTTTGTAGTACCTCCTTTAGGACTTCTTTTAAGCTCATTTTGAGCCATTTTGGTGTACTCCAAGGGCTGATTTGGGTGACCATATCTACCTCTTCTTGGACTTCAATTTGATCTATCAAATAATTGTAAAACTTCAACAATTCTTCTCCTCCGGGCTGGAGCTCTTTCTCGACAATTAAAGGATTCTCTATGTGCACTTGAAGTCCAATGATCGTGTTTTGAAATTCTTTAGCTTGACATTTTGTTAAAGGTCCTCTTTGAGATTGCAACGCTTCATCCTTGTACTTGAATAGAATTGAGCTTCCTAGGATGCTATCATTCCCCTCTTCTTGAAAAGAATTCGTCCTAGAATTCGATCCTACATCAAACAAAGACAAGTCAGCAACATTGAATGTAGTATTTACTTGAAACTCACCAGGAAGGTTCCAGTTTGTATGCATTGTCTCCAATCTTTTCAAGGAATTGAAAAGGGTCATCTCCTCTAGGATGCAACTTTGACTTTCTTTTGGAAGGAAATCTCTCCTTTCTAAAGTCAACCCAAACTAAATCTCCAGGGTTAAAATTAACTTGTTTTCGATCCTTGTTCTTTCTTAAGGCGGTTTGCTCATTTTTCTTCTCAATTGCAAGCCTTGTTTGCTCATGAATTTTCTTCATCATCTCAGCCTTTGTCCTACCATCAAGACTTCTTGAAAGTGCATCATCAACAACATTCTCTTTCCCTTGGTTGTAAGAAATTACATAAGGAAAAGTTTCAGTGAATTCAACCCACTTAGCATGCCTTCTACTGAGCTTACCTTGACCTTTCAAGTATTTCAAGGATTTCTCTTCTTGAAAGAGTACTTGATCACAAATGTTACAACCATCATGCTTATCCACTTTACTAATAACAAATACTTTTACAAGCTCACAATAAACATGACTTGAAGAACGACTCCACATCATACCACAACAATCACATTCTAGCAATTTATCATATGAAAACTCATTAACCACTTGAATAAGAGAAGAAGAAATATTTAACTCATTCGCAAGCCTCTTCTCATTAATTTCATGCCTCTTATCATAAAGTTGGATTACGTGATCATTTATTTCATACATAATATCAAAAAGAAGCAAATTACTCTTGCACTTTAACTTAGATATTACAGTTAATGACTTGATGTGCATCAAGCTATCATCATCCACAAAAATTATAAAGTCACCAACATAAGATATAAGTGTAAGGCCCCGTAACAATTTTGTGCATAAAACCTAGTAGCTGTGGTGTCATGGTCCGAATAATGTGTTAGGAATGCGTAGAATTCTTCGCGTAGAATTCTTCGGTCAAGAATGCGACCGCAAACCCGACATGCGGACCGCATTCTTGCCGCAAAACGTTCCAGAGAGTTTCCCAAAAATCGTGTCAAAAGTGCGGTCGATATGCGATCGCATGTCAAATCTGCGGTGCACTTTGCGACCGCAGATCAAGCATGCGGGCCGCATTCTGGCCGCATTCCTTAACAGAACCTGTGTAAAATTTGGGGCAATTCTGCGGTCACTATGCGGACCGCATGTTGATTCTGCGGTCGCATAGTGCACCGCATAATTGACCCCGGCCCCGATTTTTGTAACATTTTGACCCGATCTCTTCTTTAATATAACACACTTCTTCTTCATTTTATCATATCATCTTACCAAAATTAGAGAGAGAAGAGAGGGTTTTTAGAGAGAGAAATCTTTCATCTTCAAAGATTGTTCCAACCATCTTAATTCCAAGGGATCTTAGGGCAAGGATTCAACTTCCCCAATCTTTTCAAGGTAAAAGCCCTAACTATTTTCTTTAATTTTCAGTTTTAATTGGGTAAAGAGAGGTTTGCATATAATAGCTTTTAAAAATAGAATTTTTACACTCATGCATGATTATTGAACTTGATTTTTAGTAAAAAGAAGTGAGTAGAAGTAAGAGTCTTCAAGAACAAGGTTGGCAAGAGTAAGATAGCGTGGGTAAGCATAAAGTAGGAAGTTAACGGAAGAAAACTCATCACCAGGTATGTATGGCTAGTTTTGATTCTTGTAAAATCGCCCAAATGTGTGCGAATTGTTTTGGCATGTGTCAAATTGAGAAATTTTACGTAATTCTTTGATTTCCTTGTTGAGCATTTGATTGATGTTGAACTACGTGTGGTGTGGTATGAAATATGAATTGAAAGATAAAAAGGTAATCGAGATTGGTAAAGAATTGGGAACAACCATTGTGATGGCATATTTGGCTTATTGTGGAAGGAATTTGAAACACCTTAATTGTGGTAAATTGTTGAACATGATTATGTGGGCATTTTCGATTTTGGAATAATTGTAACTTGGTTTTGATATTGGCTTGAGAAGAAATTGAGAACATGAACCAATGTGTAAGTTGCTTATTTGAACTTGTTGAAATTGTGTGTAGTACCTTATCTCCTGTTTGAAATTGTTGTGTTTTCAACTGTAAGGCGGGGTCGTGTTGCGCGCCGCAACGTGGGGAAATAAGGTGTGGGTTGGGGTGATAAGGGTGGCCGAGGTAATAAGGGTGGTCAGGGGCAATAAGGATGGAAAGCGATCGAAATCGCTATTGAAAATTGATACAAAAATCAATAATGTGAAATTGTGAAAGGAGACAGCAGGAGAGTTTGCAACCTGTGGGGCACCGATTGCCCCTTTGTTTGACTACTTGTGCTTTACGTGATTGATTGGTTATTGTTAAATTGGTTGATCGTAGAAAGTGCTTTGTGTGAGAATTATTTGAAATGAGGAAAATGTGGAAACATGGTTGGCTGGCTTAATTAATTGTTGATGTAATTTAATGGCTTGAGTTTACTTGGGACAAAGTTTGTCCATACATACCAGTACAATTCAAGTGTATCGTCATCCCTTTTGCCGGGGACGCTACATTCGTGTTATGATTGTAGGTGGATCTGCAGCAGGCACTTCAGCACATCGGCAGTAGTATCCTTCATCCTCCACTGCTCGTTTTGGTGAGCCCCTTTCTTCTTCGAGGCCCTGTGTGGTTCACTCCACTTTCATTTAGATTTCATTTTGGTTTTGTAAGGTATAGCCGGAGCCTTGTTACCGACAAGTATTGTATTTCCCTTTTTGTATCCTAGAGGCTCCATAGACATGTAAACTGTGGGATTGTGGCCTATGTATATGTATGGGCGTTGTAAATATAAATTATGAACTTGTTAGTGAATCAATCACATGGTTATGTTTATGCATTATGAAATCAGTCATTATTGGTAAAATATTTGGTTAATGAGAAACAATTAACACAGGGTTAACGCGTGGGAATGAAAGGCACCCAGGTCCGCTTGACTGGGGCAACCCGGTCAGGCGCCGGTCATGTCCCTCGATTTGGGGCGTGACAATAAGAGTATAATTCATTACCTCGAAAAATACTTTAGGTGTTCTAGAAAGACCAAGAATGCAAATAAACCAATTGTATATACCATACTTGGACTTATTTACCAATGGAATATCATCACCTTGTATTCTTTTATGCAATGGCTGTAACTTAGTAATGCTTTTAGGAAACTCCGTGTCATAACCCTGTAAATAAGAATCAAAATATTTAAAAGGTTCAATAACAAAGACTTTAACCAAGCTTTTATCTTCCACGATCCAACAAGAATTGATATTGCCGAATTTATGTTGCAATCCAATTGGATCCTTTCATTCCCACGCGTTACCCCTGTGTTGACTGTTTCTCATTAACCAAATATATTACTAATCATAAATGATTTCACATTAAACAAATAAAATGATACGAGTGATTCATTAACAAGATTTCAACTTTTACAACGCCCGACGTAACACCTTATATATACATAAGACTGGAGTCCCACAGTTTACATGTCTACAGAGCCTCTAGGATACAAAAAGGGAAATACAATACTTGGCGGTAACAAGGCTCCGGCTATACCTTACAAAACCAAAATGAAATCTAAACCGAAGTGGCATGAACCACACAAGGCCCCGAGGAAGAAAGGGGCTCACCAAAACGGGCAGTGGAAGGAGAAGGATACTACTGCCGATGAGCTGAAGTGCCTGCTACTGATCCACCTACAATCATGACACGAATGTAGCGCCCCCGGCAAAAATGGACGTCAGTACACTTGAATTGTACTGGTATGTATGGACAAACTTTGTCCCAAGTAAACTCAAGCCATTAAATTACATCAACAATTAATTAAGCCAAGCCAACCATGTTTCCACATTTTCCTCATTTCAAATAATTCTCACACAAAGCACTTTCTACAATCAACCAATTTAACAATAACCAATCAATCACGTAAAGCACAAGTAGTCAAACAAAGGGGCAATCGGTGCCCCACAGGTTGCAAACTCTCCTGCTGTCTCCTTTCACAATTTCACATTTATTGATTTATGTATCAATTTTCAATGGCGATTTCGATCGCTTTCCATCCTTATTGCCCCTGACCACCCTTATTACCTCGGCCACCCTTATCACCCCAACCCAAACCTTATTTCACCACGTTGCGGCGCGCAACACGACCCCGCCTTACAGTTGAAAACACAACAATTTCAAACAGCAAATAAGGTACTACACACAATTTCAACAAGTTCAAATAAGCAACTTACACATTGGTTCATGTTCTCAATTTCTTCTCAATTCAATATCACAACCATGTTTCAATATTTCCACAATTCAAGTGTTTCATCTCTTTCCAAAAGGAACCATATATGCCATAACAACAATTTTCCCCAGTTCTTTACCAATTTCAATTCCTTTGTCATCTTTCAATTCATATTTCAAACCATACCAAATGTAGTTCAATCATCAATTGTATACCCAACAATGATATCGAAAAATCACATAAAATCTCTCAAATTAACACATGCCAAACAATTTCACACATATGGGCGATTTTACAAGAATCAAAATTAGCCATACATACCTGGTGATGAGTTTTCTTCCGTTAACTTCCTACTTTATGCTTACCCAAGCTATCTTACTCTTGCCAACCTTGTTCTTGAAGACTCTTACTTCTACTCACTTCTTTTTACAAAAAATCAAGTTCAATAATCATGCATGAGTGTAAAAATTCTATTTTTTTAAAAGCTATTATATGCAAACCTCTCATTACCCAATTAAAACTGAAAATCAAAAGAAAATAGTTAGGGTTTTTACCTTGAAAATATTGGGGAAGTTGAATCCCTGCCCTAGAATCCCTTGGAATTAAGTAGTTGGAACAATCTTTGAAGATGAAGAACTTCTCTCTCTAAAAACCCTCTCTTCTCTCTCTAATTTTGGTGAGATGATATGATAAAATGAAGAAGAAGTGTGTTATATTAAAGAAGAGATCGGGTCAAAATGTTACAAAAATCTGGGCCGGGGTCAAATATGCGGTCACTATGCGACCGCAGAATCAACATGCGGTCCGCATAGTGACCGCAGAATGGCTCAAAAATTACGCAGGTTCTGTTAAGACATGCGGTCACTATGCGGACCGCATGTTGATTCTGCGGTCGCAAAAGTGCACCGCAGATTGACATGCGATCGCATATCGACCGCACATTTGACACGGATTTGGGCAACTTCTCTGGAACGATTTGCGGTCAGAATGCGGTCCGCATGTCAGGTTTGCGGTCGCATTCTTGACCGCACATTTGACACTTTTTCGGAAAAATTATTTCTCTACATTTCCTAACACATTATTCGGACCATGACACCACAGCTACTAGGTTTTATGCACAAAAATTTTACGGGGCCTTACATTACCAAGCTTTTATCTTCCACGATCCAACAAGAATTGATATTGCCGAATTTATGTTGCAATCCAATTGGATCTTTTGCCACCATATCTTGCACCTCACTACCCCTTTCAAAAGATATTTCAACACGTGGCTGCACAAAATCAAAAGAACTAAAACAGGAAAGAGTTAATGGGTTAGGAAGTAAAGAAACTTTATTCTTGCTACTTTCTTTGGCTTTTATCACAAGACTACTGTTTTCCTCGCCCTTAGCCTCTTTTCTCTCACTAAAGAGTTCTATTCCTTCACTCAATCCCTCATGTTTTTCTCTCTCTACCTCATAGACTATGTTTATCTCATTGTCTTCTCTCTTTTCTTTCTTCTCAAGATCACTCTTTTCTTCACTAGAAATCCCACTCTTTTCACTCAACACAACCTCTCCTTTTTCCTCTCTTGGAATGTCAACATGCACTCCCTTACGACTCGCATTCTTTTCTCTCTCGTATTTATCCATATTCTCTTTAACAATCTTTTCATCTTTACAAATTTGTGAGGGAGTCAAAGGACCAAGAATGCATTTCTTCCCATTAAACTCAAAAGAGTATCTATTTTTTGGATACTATATGAAGCATTTCTATAGATATACCATGGCCTTCCCAACAAGATATGAAAATTATTCATGGGAATGACATCACACCAAATCACATCCTCATACCTTCCAATAGAGAATGACAATAACACTCTTTTATCTACCTTTACTCCTTTCAACATATAGGGTTCAAAATGTTCAACACAAGACAAGTTCAATTTCTCAACCATATAAGCGCTAATTAAGTTATAGCCAAAAGTTTTGCCAATTCTAAGGGTATAACTTAAGACATCACACACCACTTTAGCTCTTGTTTGAAAAATAACTTTACCATTGTCTTCCTTCCATTCGATATACTGTAAGTTCGAGTTTTCAAATTGTTGAACCATCGCTTTCCTCCTTCCATTGTAGTTACCTGTTTGAGACATCTTGTCATAGATTAAAGAAAATATGTCTCTCCAATTTGGCGTTTTCCTCAATTGTTCTCACACACACCTTTCCTTTCTTTTTTTTTTTTTTTTGAAATAACCTTTGAACAAAATACTTTGTAGATTTATAGTTAAACCCAACTTGTATGTAGTTCTCAGTAGTAAAAATCAGATTTTTCTTTTGTTTTTGGGAACAAATAAAAGAAGAAAGAACCAAATCCTAGAACTTTTAGGCTCGGTTGAAACAAGACACGAACAAAAAGGAAAGAATATAAATGTGCAGAATACAAAGAATAAGAAAATCAAGGATCCCCTCTTCTTGTTTCCTTTGTTAATTTTTGGAAACACTTAGATACAAAAAATATATCCTGGAGAGCAAGCAATTGTATTTCTTCTTGTTTTAAATTGGATTTCATTTTTTTTGTTTTTTTTTTTTTTGTTTTTTTTTGGTTTTTTTTTTTTTTCAATATATCCCAAGAATTATTAAGAACGAAATCTTGATAGAACCGCTCCGATACCACTTGATAACAACTAGGTCGGGAATCCAAACTAGAGTAAGAATTTGAGAAGTAAATGCGGAAGCAATAACAACAGGAATTGAACAACTAGAATTAAAAAGACGAAAATAAAGGATATGGGAAAGATTCAAGGAAGAATTCCGAGAACTTTCAAGAACGCAAGTTCTATAGCCTTGAAAAGATCAAAGTAACAACATCTTGATTTATGAAAGAAATCAAACGCCTTTACTTAAAAAGCAAATCAAAACAATAGATTCGGATCTTGACCACTTTACGAGTAACTTGAGACAACAATTAATACTAGTATTAATCGCCTTCTAAGAATACCACAAAGGAATCAAAGATATCACAAAAGAGAAGTAATCTTACTACCTTGAACTATGAACTAGTAAAGGTTGAAAGATAAATCTCAAAGCACAAGTAACAAAGGTTCAAAAGAACTCTCAAAGTATGATATACTCAATCAATAATAATGTGACTTATGAAGGAGAAGAACACCCTATTTATAGGAGTACAAAGTCATAAAAATAACATTAAAAACTAGGTGTTCTAGTGGAAAACACAATTATTACAATGAGGTAGGTGGTTGCTAAAGTCTAAGAAAAGTCTTTGGTTAGGTGAGGGGCGGCCAAGACCCTTTGGGGCAGATTTGGGCCTTAAAACAACTAGTTTGGCCCATTTGTTTGGATTCCAATTGGGCTCCTTTTGAAGTACCTCCTTTAGGACTTCTTTTAAGCTCATTTTGAGCCATTTTGGTGTACTCCAAGGGCTGATTTGGGTGACCATATCTACCTCTTCTTGGACTTCAATTTGATCTATCAAATAATTGTAAAACTTCAACAATTCTTCTCCTCTGGGCTGGAGCTCTTTCTCGACAATTAAAGGATTCTATATGTGCACTTGAAGTCCAATGATCGTGTTTTGAAATTCTTTAGCTTGACATTTTGTTAAAGGTCCTCTTTGAGATTGCAACGCTTCATCCTTGTACTTGAATAGAATTGAGCTTCCTAGGATGCTATCATAATTGGATCGTTGATAGTGAAATCCTTTCACTTGACACGAAGCCTTAAGATACATCTTGTTAATCCATGACAATGGCCTTTATCATTTGTACATCTACATCATAGGACAGTCCAAGACATTCGTTTGGTACATGTCCTTCTTAAGACAGTTAAACTCATTTCCCACCAGTATCTCTGCTGTCTGAATCCTTCGTTAAATAGATATCTCATGTGAACCATATAGTCTTTATTACCACCAACTATCTTTAGATCTATATCCACCTTGTGATTTTACCATTGTTGTGACAAGTTGGTATCAGAGCTCTAGGTTCGTAGGAGTCACGGGACACAGACCGGTTACTTAGATTCTCACTAATCGATACGGAGACGTCTATATTTATCTACGAGGGGCTATGTAACTGTTTAGAAAACTCTTCAATTCTTTGAATTCCTTATCGTGCGCCATTTATTCAGTTGGAGCCTATGTCATATGTTCTTTTGCATCCACTCGTGTATTGAAATTTCGCGTTCGGTATCAAGTATGCACCGATGGTTCGTGACGCTGCAGAGAGATCTCAAGGGAGTCAAGAATTTACTCAACCATTGTTACCGCGTGTCATCCATATCGATAATGCAAGAGAATTGAGAGATCTTCAATTGTGCACATGGGGGTGCACTAGGTTCTGACATTCGATTGATAAGTACGGTCTTGAGAAGGTTTACTTAACTACCAAATCGTCACAATAATTGTAAAAATCACAAGGTGGATGTAGATCTAAAGATAGTTGGTTGTAATAAATACTATATGGTTCACATGAGATATCTATTTAGCGAAGGATTCAGACAGCAGAGATACTGGTGGGAAATGAGTTTAACTGTCTTAAGAAGGACATGTACCAAACGAATGTCTTGGACTGTCCTATGATGAAGATGTACAAATGATAAAGGCCATTGTCATGGATTAACAAGATGTATCTTAAGGCTTCGTGTCAAGTGAAAGGATTTCACTATCAACGATCTAATTATAGGTCATGTGTCATATCAGATTTGGCCTGCGATGTATTTAGGTGCTATTCAACAAAAAGTTCTTGAAAACTTGCGGATGGGAAAGAGTTGAGGCTCGTATGGTATGATGTTGGGACTTTGGATGTTCCTGTGTCCCTAATAAACTCTACATTTTATTATCAGCAGGGAAATATTTGACAAAGGCTACATGGTGCTTCGTAGGCGTGTGACAATCATAGTATGTTTTAAGATGTTGTTGGTAGAGAGTGCTCGGTGCATGGAGCGGGATGATGTTTGGTTGTATTGGGATGAGGTCATACCCTATGATGTTAGAGTGCTAATAGAGCACATGTGGTTATATTCGTTGGATCAAGTGAGTTGCAGTTGAATAATAGTAAATGACTTGAGAGAATGGTTCTAATATGTTCGAGAGTCGTGTAATAGTGGCTTTGGGCTAAGTGGGAGAGTCCCACCGCTTAAGATTGGGTTGCATGGTTAATTACCTTGTGTGAATTCTGGATATTAGCGTATTAATGGGTTATTGCAGCTACGGAAAAAGACCATGAGTGGTAATTTGAGTATATGAATTGTTGAATGCACGTTATGGTTAGCCTTACTGGCTCATGTTCAAACTTGAGGAAAGATTCATGATTTATGCCTCATATAGGTGCAGGCTTCGCGGGAAGTGATTTCGCTGGGTGCTTTATCGAGAGGGTATTCATATGTTATAAACATTCAGTAGAGTTGGTTGCGTACTGGGCCAAGTTAGAACCGGATGGTTCCCAATAGCGGTCCTAGTGAATTCAAGAGGTAAAGCGTGGTGCCTGATAATTTTGAATCATATAAGAACAGTTGAGGATCAAGCCTTTAAAGCAACTTAGGAAGAAAGTACAAAAACAATCTATGATGTTTTGACTTGTGGTGTAGCATTTGAGAGGCGTGAAATGGTCGTCGTTCTTGAGATAGCATGGCCTCATGATTTCAGGTCATTCGGGGTGAGTGTGGTTAAAATAAGTTAGGTATTGAAGGGAGATATTTACATTATAGGGCAATCCAGGATAAAATGGAAGAAAATAGATTGATTAGCCAAAGTTGAGTTGGCATAATTGGTGCCAATGATCGGTTCATGTAATGTGATCGAATTATGCATGTGATTTGTGGCGGTGCATTTGAGGCTTGTCGGCCGCAGTGTTTGATGGTATTCTGAAGTATTCTTCTGTTAGGGCCTGTTATGAGTAGGCAGATCTCGGAAAGGGTTATGGTGACTTGGACCACTACTTAGAGATTGGCATATACAACGGTAATGAGAACTCGCCTGTGTGTTGTTATAGTTCTCCTGAAGTGAGTTAAATGGGAAGTATTATGTGATGAAGTATTAGCCTATCGTCAGTTCTAGAGCTATGATGGAAATTGTGTCTATCGTATATCGACACGTGATGTGCAGTGAGTAGTATGAAATTTGAAGTAAGGACCAAGGTCACAGTTTGGTCAATGAATGTGATATAAAGAGCTCGGATGAGCAGGAAAGGAGTTTCAGTGTTTTGAGTAAGATGGGTATTAACATCGGTATCATTTGAGATCGGTGTTCTGTGAGAAAGGCTTTGCATCCCGGTTAGGGACTCCTGATCGCTTTTCAGTGCTAGTGCAGCCGGTGGGTTGAATGTGCAGAACCGTTTAATTATTCGGAAGATGATGGGAGCTTGACCCACAAGAAGATTGTATAGGTGTGACTTGTAGTCACTTGATTGGTTAGAAATTTAAACCAAGAATGAGGATTTTGGTGATATCATCCATTTGAGAACTTATGCCTGGAGGGCACTCTGCTTATTGGGTTATAGACCCGTGAAATACTATTGACTTAGCTTGGCACGACCAGGATAGACTTAAGGTCGGTGGATAGATTTAAATGTGAAAGTGAGCCTTGCATTAGGCCGGTTATGTTTCTTCCAGCAATGCGCCCTTTATGGAGGGATAGTCGCGGTCTTATTTTCGCGGTTAGTTAATTCATGTAAAGATATATTGCACCGTATGAGTGTGAGACGGCTTGGTAAGTTCCTTATGTGTTGGGGTTCCGCTCAGCGGTGATGTTATATGAGCATGATGGCTCTTGAGACTCAGATCTTATATCGCACCTCAGTTGTGCTTGAGTTCATAGCCTATAGCGCTATATGTTTTCATTGAGTCTGGTATCATGCACCTTCGTGTGCTTATGATTGATATTCAGTATTTTGATGTGACGAGTTATTCAGCTCGACATATGACTCCTTGTGTTTGTTGGGATCGGGTGGCACGCCGCCATGGTTATATTATTGGGATCGGGTGGCACGCCGCCATGGGTATATTATTGGGATCGGGTTGCACGCCGCAACAGTGTGATGTTTATTTTAGTGTCCATAATTGCTCTTATGTGTTCTGTTTCCTATTTTTCTGATGAAGTCCATGTTAGTGTGAGAGTTGAATAGTTCTCTCTAGTGTTCGCCTTCCTTTTGGTACCACGTACGAATTAATAGCCTACTAGCACATTGTGTCATCTTGTGGGACTTTTGATTATGTCTCATGTGGCTTATCGCCTGAGGAGTTCGTACTGGGTGAGATGAGATTATGTGATTTGGGGTCAGTGCAAATTGATTATATGAAGTATATTATAGAGGAAAGGATCATCCTCTGGTTTAGGACAAGGTAATGGATCTTGTCAGGAGTATGGACCCAATGAATTGTTGATTCAGTAGTTGGCCATGGATATCGACACATCTCTTCCATCGTGTCAGCATTGTAAAAGTTGGAACGAGACCTATGTAGATCGTGAGGTGCAATGGGAGCATCTGATTCGTTGAATTTTTGGCTAATTTGATCATAAAATATTATCGTGGTCCTGTGGATTTTGTGTTGTAAGGTAAGAATCCAGCAAGGTTATGCAATCATGTTTGGGGACGGCATTTGAGGAATATTGAGTGATCTCTTGATGAAAACAAGCCTGACAGAATTTTCGGATGTTGGAATTAGGCTCTAAGACTTAATTGTTTGAACAAGAGGGAATATCTTCAGATTATATCAAGCTAATGTGCCCAGCTGAGTCCAAGATTTATTGGCCCTTTTGAGATTTTGAGGCATGTTGGGGAGGTTGCTTATTAATTGGCCTTACCTCCCAGCCTAGCCGGAGTCCATCCCGTATTTCATGTCTCTATGCTCCGAGGTACCATGGTGACCCGTTGCATGTGTTGGATTTCACTTCTGTTCAGCTAGACGAGGATCTGTCTTATGTTGAGGAGCCAGTGGCCATTCTAGACAGGCAAATCAGGAAGCTAAGGTCAAAGAGCATCGCTTTAGTAAAGGTTCAATGGCGGGGTCAGCTGGTCGAGGAGGCGACTTGGGAGACCGAGCAGGATATGCGCAGCCAGTACCCTCATCTTTTCACTACTCCGGGTATATTTTCTATGCTCGTTCGAGGACGAACGAATCTTTTAAGTGTGGGAAGATGTAACGACCCAGCCGGTCGTTTTGGAAAATTACGCCCCAATCCCCAATTTAACTGTTTTCCCTAAGTTCATTTCTGCTATTGTGGTTTGCCGGGAGAGTCGGTTATGAAATTTGGAGTATTTTGGGACACTTAGTCACTAAATGAAAGCTTTAAAGTTAGAAAATGGTCCGTAACCGGGAAAGTGTCAAGACGACCTCGGAACGGAAATCCGATGGTTCCATTAGCTCTGTTAGGTGATTTCGGGGTTGGGAGCGCGTTCGGAATGTGTTTTGGAGGTCCGTAGCTCAATTAGGCTTGAAATGCCGAAGTTTGAAATTTTGGCGAATCCGAACGATAGGTGAGATTTTGATCCGGGGGTCGGAATGGAATTCCGACAATTTCTGTAGCTTCGTTATGTGATTTTGGATATGTCCGCAAATTTTCAGGTCATTCAGACGTCGTTTGGTCGGGTTTTTGATTGAATGTTAGTTTCGAAAGTTTTGAAGAAACTTAGGCTTGAATCCGTGTGTAATTGGTGAAATAGATGTTTAGGATGGTGTTTTTATGATTGGAACAAGTTCGTATCATGTTTTGGAGTATGTTGGTGGTTTTCGTTGGGGTCCCGGGGCCTCGGGATGAATTCGGACCATCAAACGGGCATTTGAAACTTGGAAAATCTGCAGAAAAGTGCAGCTTCAGTGCAGCAGGATTTTGGCCTACGCGTTCGCGAGGCAAGTTCCGCGTTCGCGTAGGCAATGGGGTTTTGGTCATAGCGTTCGCGACCAAGGCTACGCGTTCGCATAGGAGAAGGAAAGGGTCCATCGCGTTCGCGTCCCTTGTAACGCGTTCGCGTAGAGGAATGAAGCGGAGCATCGCGATCGCGTTCAGAGTCACGCGTCCGCGTAGAAGAATTTTTGGACAAATGCTGAATTGTGCTTCGCGAACGCGTGGAGCAATTCGCGTTCGCGTAGAAGGAATTTGGGCTGCTCATCGCGAACACGTGAACAGTAACGCGAACGCGTAGGGTACTGGGGTCTGGCAGTGAGTTTAAGTTCAGAACATAACAGCCGCGACCCCCATACACAAAAATGCCATTTTTGAGCTCCAAGAGAGGGAATTGAAGGGGAAACGCTGGGATACAAGCGAAAAATCATCGGGGATACTATACCTGTGGAGGCCGACATTCGCGGCAAGAGAATTGTCTCTTAGCGGTTTTGCACCGGAGTCGAGGTAAGTGGCTTGTCTAACCTCGTGTGGGGGAACCTTTACCCCTAGGATATTATGTGATAGTTTAAATGCCTTGTACGCGAGGTGACGGGTGTCTACATGCGCTGGTTGTTGTAACTCACTTTACTTGAATTGTTCAATTCGTGATATTCCTGTTCTTAATTTATTTAAATTGTGACATTTACCTAGTATTCGTTAGGGAAGCATGATTTGGTAGATTTATCTGTCTAATTGCCTAATTGTCCTACTTGAACTTCTTGATAATTGTTGGCAGTAGTTTTCGGTGAAGTTGTAGTTAAGCATATTATGTTTTCTCTGTGCGTTTTCTTTATTTGTTGTGTTGGTGGACTGCGGGTTCAATTCCCGGAGATCCAAGGGCTACGGGTTCGATTCCCGGAGACCCGGAGTTTATTGATATATTATTGAGATATGGACTGCGGGTTCGATTCCCGGAGATCCTGAGTTATTGGTAGGGACTGCGGGTTCGATTCCCGGAGATCCTGAGTTATTGGTAGGGACTGCGGGTTCGATTCCCGGAGATCCTGAGTTATTGGTAGGGACTGCGGGTTCGATTCCCGGAGATCCTGAGTTATTGGTAGGGACTGCGGGTTCGATTCCCGAGATCCCGAGTTATTGGTAGGGACTACGGGTTCGATTCCCGAGATCCTGAGTTATTGGTAGGGACTGCGGGTTTGATTCCCGGAGATCCTGAGTTATTGGTAGGGACTGCGGGTTTGATTCCCGGAGATCCTGAGTTATTGAGATATTATTTAAACATGGGCTGCGGGTTCGATTTCCGGAGACCCAGGGGTGCTGTTAATGGGACTGTGGGTTCAATTCCCACAGGTCCTGGACTTGTTTTATTGAGTTGGTCATTGTTGTTAGCTTAATTGTAGACGGTTGCAGTAATCATCTTATTGATGTTATTTCGGGAATTATTATCATTTAAATTATTTATTATTGTTATCATCATTATATTATTGTTTCTCAGTAGGGCCCTGACCTTCCTCGTCACTACTCCATCGGGGTTAGGCTTGGCACTTACTGAGTACCGCCGTGGTGTACTCATGCTACTCTTCTGCACACTTTTGTTGTGCAGATCCAGGTACATCAATACTAAGTGATATGAGCAGCACATTTGGAGACCTCGAGGTACGATCTGCTACGTTCGCGGATCCGGAGGCTCTCCTTCTATTCTGATAGTTTTGGTAGATGTTTCTCCTTCCTTTCGTTGTTTAGATACTCTTTACACATAGACCCACAGTTGTATTTCTCTTTTAGTCTGTGTTATCCGTGGGATTCCGGGTCTTGGTGGTGTTATATACAGTGTGTTCTTGACGGGTGTATGTGCCAAGCGGCACGGATTACACTTTATATATATTATTCCGCTGTTATCTTATCTTTAACGTTCATAACTTGTATATTCCGCAACGTGTTAGGCTTACCTAGTCGTGGGGACTGGGTGCCATCACGACATGCTCACGATTGGTGAACTAGGGTCGTGACAGGTGAGGAGATTGTTTGGATAATTTTTTTGTGCTATCCTAGGTTAGTTGCAGTATTCTTTCTTAGTGTAGTAGATATTATATAAAGAAAAAGAATATATGAAAAAAAAATCAAATAAAATCAAAAAGAATCTTAGACTTTTCCCGACGATGAATCTGTTGGATAATTTTCTTGAGGGATTAAAGTCCGTTTAGAAATACCAAAAAGATTTTTTTAGTTAATTAGGTAGCATCCGTTGATTTTTCTTTCAATACCCGGTTCTTTTCCAATGGAATAGCTCGAATGGGATATTCTAGTTTAGATTTTTTATTTTTATTTTTTATTATTTTTTTATTTCTTAGAAGTAGGAAAAGGAAAAGTGAGGTGTTTTGAGATACCTATTGACATGGTTGATGTTGGCAATTTAAGTTATGCCATGTGCTCTGTCTTTCTGCATATATTATTTAAATTGTAATGCCCAAGTAAAGTAAGTAGCCTACTCTTCGATGCCTTCTTCTCAGATGATTGACTTATATTCTACCTAGTGCATTATTGCTTTAAAATTCTCAACTTGCTAGCTTGCTTGACTTGAGAGTTGCACAGAACTGTCTTGAGTGAGTCAAGTGTCATGTGTGTGTAAGGATTGTTGATATTCTGTGTTGTCTTGTGTAGCCTAGAACTTGCCCTGTGTGTTAATCGACTCGAATCATTAAGTTATGCTAATCGGGAGATGATGTAGGCATTTCTTACTTGGCCATGAAGGTGCTTGTCAATTATAAATAATTTTTTTCTATTGCTAGCCCTTTGAGCCTATAGATTGTTTCCTTGGCACCCACATTACAAGCAATACTCCTACTTTGTTCTTGATTTGAGAATGTTGAATATTTACCTCCTAAGACACTTAGTCGCTAAAAGAAGTAAGGGGAAATATTTGGGAGTTACTTTTGAATGAAATCATGGAAGGGCCTTTAAGGTGCACTAAGATTGTGAATAAACGTCACTAACTTAAGAACTTCAATTCATGGAGTGTGTGTAGAGAAAAAAAATGCAAGAAAAAAAAAATAAAAGTTCAAATAATGTGAAAAGATACATACCTTTTAATATTTTTTTTCATTCATGCTAGTGAATCCATGGATGTACTTAATTGAAAATAAAGAGGCTATGTTATATATGGTATATGACAAGTGAATGGGTTGAGAAGAAATTGAGCTTGATTTTTTATTGTAGTGTATTAAAGTGCTTAGGAGGGTTGGTCACTATTTCTAAATATATCCTACCATTCCCTTAGCCTACATTACAACCTTAAAGTCCTAATTGATCCTAGATTTGGCTAGCTTAGATTAGTAGAGATATACACTACGTGCAAGCTTATAGTACGACCACAGGATTCACGTGAATTCTTTGTGAGAGTGAGTGAATTTGTTCAATTGTGTGATGTCCTTGAATTATGCTCAATGACATATTTAAATGTGGACTTTGATAATCACTCTTTGGTTTGTGGTGAGGGCACTTGGTCTCATGATGGATTAGTGATGTTGTACACTTTCTTTTGTTGGGTGAGTGTGTAAGTTGAGGATATTTAGTGTAGTGAGTCATCTCTTGAGATAAGGTAGTTGTGCAAATGTTGCTTGAGTTCGTTGAATAGTACTGTATATACTTGGGCTAATTTGAAAATGGGAAGAATGTGAAATTTGCATGTTCATACTTAATTACCGATAACGATCATAGTCCAAAGGTAGGATGTTTGATTGAATTAATTGTGAATGCTCTTTCATAGTGATAAATATATTTTGGGGATTGCTTTAATTCCATTGCTCGAGGACGAGCAAGAGTCTAAGTGTGAGGTATTGATAATCGGCATTAAGTATGTATATTTTGATATACATCGCTTCGTATTTGCTCCTGTTTCGATGTTTTGAGATGCTTAATATGATAATTTGTGCTAAATTATGGTGTTTCTATGTGTAGGAATTATTCGGATGCAACTTTGGATGAAATGGCACGAATTGGAGCGAAATCAGTGCAAAAAGGCAAAAAAACCAATTTTGAGGGCCACAACCAGCGTGGGGCGCTCGCTGTGGCACAGTTTCCAGTACTCAAATATTTTGAGCGCCAAGGCCAGCGCCTCACGCTACCCTGGATGCTCGGAACGTGAAAGTGTCCTATTTTGATTTGGACTCGGTTATTTTCACTTCAAAACACCTCCAATTGATATAAAAGTCATCCTAAAACCTACTTTGAGGGGGGAGGGGACGTTTTTTAGATGAAAACACAAGCATAGAGCCGCCATGGAGGCTGGAATTCATCAAGTTCCATATTTTCTTTCATCAAACTTACTAATTTTTATGTTTCTTTGTATGATTTATTATTTTGCTATCATGTCTATGTGGAGCTAAACTTCACATTCTAGGGTTGTGGTTCTTTCATGACTATTGTTATTCAGATATTGATTTTGAATTCTTAGTTTATCATATTGCTTTATTTATTTTATCGTGCACGTAATTATTTGATTGCTTGATAACCACTTGAATACTATCTACGAATCTAGAGTTGAACTCGAAAGTGAGAATTCTAGATTGCATATAGGATTGAGTAGAGCAAGTTCTTGAACTTGGGCATCCGGGAATGAATTCGCGGTTAGGATAGACATATACCTAATTGCCTTGCTTGGTTGATTTACAGGAATTATAAATGCGTTCTTGTTAGTTCTAATTCCATGACATATAAGAGTTATGTTAATTTGAATTGGTGAGTAAGAATTCGACAGATTTTTATGAGCAATATTAACCCTGTTAACTAATAAATTAGATAAATTAGTTAGTCAATTCAGTTGAAGAATACAATAGGAATGTTAGATAGCCCATAATCTTAGATCGTTTTTATTATATTGACATCATAAAAATTTGCTTTTTCTCTGTTCAAAGTTCATTATTTATATTTCTTAATTTAATTAGTTTAGAATAAAATATTTTTAGGTTTAATTCTTGTTTAAATAATTAAGAAAGTCTAATTTAGTTAACAATTAATCACAAGTTCTCGTGAGTTCGACATCCGACTTTTAATCACTTTATTACTTGTCGATCGCGTACACGTGTTGTGCGTTTGGCCGCAAGAATCAATCGTATAACAAGGGCTATTCTATTATAACTATTATTCAATCAAAAACTTGAGTTATTTATCCCTTTTTTTCTCTTTTAATTTGCAATGTTCTTGTAGTGATTGTATCCTTTTGGGGAAAAAAAAATTCCTTGTCACATAAATATTCCCTTCAAATCACATGGCCACGTGTCTCGTTTCAATTTGTTATTTTGCCATGTCAAGGCGATTATATGTTATATCTCTTGTTTTTCTAGCTCATTGTTAGTGAAAGTGCTTAATTATAACACAAGTTTTACTAACATAAAGTGTTCAATAGGTGAGTTTCCTATATAAGATGTGTATAAGAAAATTTTCGACAAGTTTAAGGGCTATTGATGTATTTGACCTTGTTTTTACTAACTGCGATCTCCGAATCAATTTGAACACATCACTAGTGGCAGGGCCATCTTATTCTAATGACATCTTTTGCTGGAAAGTTATGGTGTTTAACTAGGTTAAAAAATTAAATTTATCTATATATAATAGACGTTGATTCCCCTTATTTTCTTTGTATATCTTTTTAAATATATTTTGGCACCCCTTAAGCTTGATTGAATTGTTGTCACTTATTATATTGTATCGTATTGTTATTGTAAATATAATATTTATTTCGATTGTTACTTAAATGCTATTATTGTGTACTGTTAAATATGTTGTTACATACCCCTTAAGTTAAATTTGTTGTTACGTAGCAATAAAAAGTGTCGCTTTATGGAATAATGGATTTGGTGTGATGACGTCGTTACCTTTTTTTTCACTCATCTTGCTCTTCCTTATTATTAAATAATCATGCTTTATCCCTTTTCCTGCTCTTTTATATAATAGTTCTACTTTATATCCGATTTTTTCTTATAATATTGCAAGTTTATTCTTCATATTGTTGGTGCGTGATATCATGAAACGATGATAACGATGCAATATACGGTAAACGATAGAATCTATTCAAACATTATATTCATAGTATAATACAACACAATACATTATGAAACAACATGTGACAAAACAATGACCAACAAAAGAGCTACCTTGTTATTCTGTGGTAAGTCACAAAATCTAATACAGAGAAATATCCTGAATTTTCACCCATTCACCAGAGCTAGGTATGCCAGCATGTACTACAAAGAGCATATAATACCCTGGTGGCGCAATCTCTTTAGTTGATGGACCAAATGCTGTAAATCTATATGTATTATGAGAGACAGTAGAAATTGCAACACTTTTCAACACCACCATTCTTTGGTTCATCGAAAAAGAATGCGTAGTGAATGAAGGCGCGACGATCCTGACTGAAATAATCCCCATATTCAGGAACTTAGGCACTGTGAAAGTCACAGAAAATGGCTGTTTGTACATCAAGATATCATCAATGGATAGAATGGTTGGTTTTAGAGGCGCGTATTGAGGCGCCAAGTATGGTGGAGAGAAGGATTCTAAGCTTAGATCAGTTGGGAAATCCACACCAGTAAAATTGTATAGAATTTATGTGGATTGCTTCTCCAACAAGAACTCGTCCGTCGGTTAGTAAAATGGCTGTGGAATGGTAAAGTCGCGGTCTTGTTGATGCTTCCATGACCGAAAACCTGTTGTTTTCCGCCCTGTTTGGCCTATAAATCACCGGCCTAGTGACAGGATTTCGTGCGTTTTCCCAGCCTTCTGTTCCCCTTGCTGCACCATTTATGAGTATAATATCCCCATTGGGAAGTATTAGCATGTCACTCATGACTCGTGGCGTTGGAATTTGCTCCATTTTCCAACTACTGTCGCTAACGTGATCATTGCTTATATTGATCCATCCACAACTAGAAAGAGCGTTCACAAAAACGCCATAATCTGTAAGTCCAAATGCATGATGAGGCGCTCCTCCACAAACCATGATTTCAGCTTGTATAGGACGATTTTCGTCTAGAGGAAGTAAGACTGCTGAGCCGGTGCTCGGGTAGTTCCTAGGTTACCAGGAATTGAAGGCAATTCCCTCACCACTTCATGTTTCTTGTAGTCAAGAATTATAGCTCTTGTATTTGCGAAAATGAAAAGGTTTCCATCTGGTAGTAAGAACACAAAGGGTAAGTTGTTCTCATTATCTCAATCTCGGGTATCACTAAGGAATTGTAGCCAGAACGCGGGAAAGGAAGAGGGATCATCTCTGGAATTTTTCGGGTAGAACTCGTAGTTATGCTGGTTTCTTCCCCCGATCACGATTATTCGTGCATCAGGAAGAATGTGGTCGGTTGAATACCATCTTCGCTGAATTAAAGTTCTAGGAAGCTCTATCCAATCACAGTTTTCGCCCGTGCAAGGCGCTAAAGTACGTATAATATGGTCCCTGTCATTGTATCCTCCGGTTTGGACTAATGTTCCATCAGGGAGGACAGCACCAGACGAGCACCATGTATCCGTTTGGACCATTAATGGACGGAAAGTGTTGCTCCCAACGTCGTATAGGACAGAGTGAGCAGAGCAGTCTTGGCGTATGACCAAGTCATGGGAGTCATAGCGACAACGTCCCCCCCTGGAAGCGAGAGGTTAGAACGGCCAAAATCTGTCCGATCAAAGATAACCACCTTGTTATTACGTAGGAGTTGCATGTGCATGGCTGATACGCCGATACTTTCATGCAACAGCCGCCATTCGCCTTGTATTCCACTACGGGAAACCAGCATCTGTGAAGCTACTAGAGGTTGAAGGCTGAGAAACATTAGCAATAAGAGGAAAATGATGGTTTCCTTGTCCATAAGTTAGAAAGAAAGCAGAAATTTGTTGTAGGATTCTTGGTTTTGTTGTTAGTGTAAGTTTGGTAGAGTTTAGGATTTGGATAATTAGTGTCCATATACTTATATATAATTCAAAGGAAGTAATGAAAGGAGATATTGAAAGCTTTTTTCAATTTTAGTTGTGAGATCAGAAAGAATTCAAGCTGAATTGCAGTAGAATTCAAAGAAAATGACTGCCTTTCCATTGGCACAAGAAGTGGATTTCTGTTTCTTCATGTATGCAGAATGTTAGGGCTGCTAGAATTTTGCTGAAATTGCATTAGTTAGTCTAGCTGATACAAGCTCTACCTACCTAACTACCTAAGTTGTTTGGACTCGGGTGCGAATTTCCGGTAGAGTGTGAATCTAATTTTCAAATCCGCTATGATCTAAATTTCAAGATTGGGGAATGTGAATCCAGGTAGGAATACGGGTACGAGGATTTGACTAAAAACTAGGGAGTGCACTCCCTCCGGGCACCACAACCTTTGGCCATGTAGAATTTCTTATCTTTTATTAATTCTTCCATTCAAAATAAATTTGAATTCACTTATCTAGGCTATGTTGCTTCTCTAGAATGCCATCGTATCTGTGTCGAATATTTCAAAATGCACTACTTTTGGAAGATCCGACACGCACCTACTAACATTTTCAGAAGGTCCAAGCGACATGAATTCTAGGCAGTAAAATAGAATGTAATACAACACATGCAATGTGAAAGCATCAAAGCAAGAAAGCATCAAAGCAATGTATAATTTGAATGATATATCAGGAGGGTTTTCAGGGAGGTAGACATTTTATGGGCAACTAGAATGAGAAAGCTATTTAGCAAAAAAAAAAAAAAAGAATGAGAAAGCTATAGGCTGTATCTTATATATAAGTATTTATCCACTCCTCAGAAGTTAAACTCAACAATCCTTTTCATGCCACAAATTCTAATATTCTTGCTAGTGAAATGTAGAACTTTACAGTTGTGCATCAAAGTTGAATCCTACTGGTGCCAATTGCCAAATCCTCCCTGTCCAACCTTTGTTGATTGGACTCTCTGAAACTGTTGTCAGGTGCGTATCGAATTAAGTAAAAGCAGTATATTTTTAAGGATCCAATATGGGTGCGGCAGTATTTTGGAGTATCTGCGCAATATAGGTCCAAACAAATATCAGTTGCATAAAATTTAAAGGAATTTCTAGCTGATTCAAAGTACTCAATTTTTGCAGCATATCCCTAGTGAAATTCCTGATTTCGGCACTATTCTTATGAATCGATTATCTTTACCATGAAGCATAAAAATACACGCGAAAATATACTAAGTTTCAGAAAATAACAAATCTAAACTCTTAATTTCAAAAAAGCAATGATTTTAGTCTAAGAACCTTTAAATGTAGCACAAGTAGCACAAGCTTCATCAAAACTCAGTGGATCTCCACTTAAATACCATGAGTTCAAACTGTGACATGCGTCTAAGTCACACGTCACGCAATATATTCTAAGGCTTAGGTTGATAAAGTATTCACGTTAAAATGTAACTTAATCATACTAAAGCAGTATATCATAATACAACACAAATTGTTTCTTAGGAGAACCATTTGTAAATATCAGGCTTGTGTCTGCAACACGATTCGAACCCATGATATGCAACTAACCCATAATCAAACGGCACACTTGACCAAATCCTTAATTTATGTATGCATTATATTTTTTTATATTTACAGTATAATTTTTTAGTGCCGTATGTTCAACTGACCACTCTTGGCTAACTATTCCATTAATTAATTATTTGTTCAATAGTTTAACTATATATTCCATAAGTTACTATCAAACACACTCACAAGACAAAGATTTATGCTCTTTATATTGTTTTATTCATTTATTAAATTGAATTATTTATCTATAGCAAACAGGAAAAGCCTAAGCCTGCCCATACCAGTTTTTTAAACTCCATTGTTTTGTCATCAATTCCATGACGAGGATAGCCATTTTTCCTCCTTTGTTTTTATTGTTGTTTATGGTTTTTGTCTCTTTATGGATGAAGGAGATACCTTGTCACATAAATAGATTCCCTTCAATTATATGGAGATGAAAATATAATATATAATTTCATTTTTGGTTGTAAAGTTTATGTGACTTTATCAACAGTAGCGTTATTCTTGTATTTTTTATTTTTAGATCTTTATTATTATAGGTTGTGTCTTGTTATTTCTTGTTATTGCTATTATTGGTCACTTCCATTTCACTATTATTAAGCTGATGGACTATCGGAAACATCATCTTTTGTTGTTGTTGAACTAAAAATTTCTATATATTATAATATATAGTAGAACATCTTATTCTGTTAGGATTTAACTTATATCCGCGGCAGTACAATATAAAACTTTTACACTACTAATTCAATTCTGTTAGGAATTTGTCCTGAATTTCTAATCTATTAGGACTCTCTTTCTTGAAGGATGGAAAAAGACTCCCAAGAAGATTAAATCTCCTTAATATGTTTTATCCTATTCTTGGAAGACAAGTTTTACACTATCTCAACTTCTTACGAGAACACAAAAAAAAAAATATCCACAATGTAGTCATTGAAAAATTTTGTTTAGGGGGCAATTTGTCTCTTTGATAGTTTTTCTTCTTTTAGATTAGTTTTATCATATGTAGGTCAATTGACCAAACCATTATAAACTATTATGCTTAGTTTAGTATATTTTTCTTTTGTTATCTGATTTATCGTCCACCAAGCTTTGTATTGTTAGTTTCCACATGTACCATGTTATTTCGATCCCAACAAATTCAACATGTTTCAAAATGTTAATTTTTCTTATTTATTTTTTTAGGTTATTAATTTCACTCGTTATGAGAAATTTGTCTACAATTATCTTTAAGTGTAGAAAATCTTATACTGTCAGTCAGGGACGAAGGCACAAGTCTATCAGTCGAACTCAGTAACTTTTACTCAAATAACATTTTAGATTCATAAAAAGTTAGCCCGATGCACTAAGTTTCCGCTATGTACGGGGTTCGAGAAAGGGCTGGACCACAAGGCATGCAACTTTATCCTACATTTTTATAAGAGGGTGTTTCCACGGCTCGAACCCGTGACCTCCTAGTCATATGGCAACAACTTTACCAGTTACGCCAAGGCTCCCCTTCTTTTAAATTCATAACATATGCATAAACACTAAATATAGATTCCAATTATTAACACGTGAAGTCGCGATCCAAAATTTAGAATCAATAAAGTTAAAATTCTTACTACGCCTTGGCGGTAAGTGTATTGAAGCTAAACTCACATCAGTTATATAACCAAGAACCAAGCTACATTCTTCTCAAGAAGAAAAAAATGAAAATTGAAAAGCTTTGTGAAGAGCATATCAAGCCATCTTCTCCAACTCCACTTAAACATAGAAACCACAAAATTTCTTTTATAGATGAAATAATTCCACATTCATCTATTCCACTCATTCTTTTCTACAACAAGAATGAAACCATCACACAATCAGAAATATGTAGCCATTTAAAAACTTCACTTTCACAAATTTTAACTCAATTTTACCCTTTGGCTGGTAGAATGAGTTCTCAATATTCAATTGATTGCAATGATCAAGGTGTTTATTATGCAGAAGTTAAAGTGGATATTTCACTTTTAGACATTATCAAGAATCCAAAATCCAATGAATTGATCCAACTCACACCATATAATTCAGATGGCACAATATCAAATTTTCAAGAACTTTTAGCCATTCAAGTTAACTTATTTACATGTGGTGGAATTGCTATTAGTATAAGTATTTCACATAAAATTGGTGATGCTTGTAGTCTTTGTACATTTATCAAGAATTGGTGCGATACAAGTGAAGAATTAAGAAGCAACAAAAAGGTAATAAATGAATCTATTTTCATCTCTTTATCATCATTTTTTCCACCTAGAGAAATATTTCATAATGTGACGCCAAGTGAAAAAAGTGTGGCAATTGAGCCTGTAGTTGAAAAATTAGTTGTAAAAAGATTCATTTTTACTGCTTCAAATATAGTAAAAATGAAGACTAAGGTAATTAATTCCGGTTATAATAAGGAACGTGTAACGCGCGTTGAAGTAATTACAGCTTTGTTATGGAAATGTTTTATGGCTGCAAAAGGGTGTAATTCTATTGCAATTTTGCCAGTAAATATAAGGAAGAAAATAGTTCCACCCTTGCCTGAAAATTCATTTGGGAATTTTTTCTTAGTATCAAGTGCTATAGGAAATGTAGAAAATGAATGGTTTTCTTTAGTAGGAAAAATAAAGAATGTAATTGAGAGAATTGATGGTAATTACGTGGAGAAAATTCGTGGAGAAAATAGTTTTGAGTTTGTAATGAGTAATTTTAATCAGGTTGGAAAATTATTAGGTCAAGGGGATGATATTAAGGTGTTAAGAATTGCAAGTTGGTGTAATTTTCCAATTAATGGAGTAAATTTTGGATGGGGTGAGTCTATTTTGGCTATTGTTGCAATTCTTGGAGTTAAAGATCATATTGTTCTTTTGGATTCTTTAAAATATTGTGGTGGAATTGAAGCTTGGGTTGTTATGGCTGATCAAGAAATGGCATTGTTTGAACAAGACAAAGAGCTTCAAGATTTTACTTCATTAGATGTAAGTTTATTACAAGGGAGCTTTGGTTGTGATTCGAACCGTGAAATCAGTCATTAATATCTGTATTAGAGAATTGACCGTCTACATCACGCCTCCAAAGTTGACCGAAATATTTCGTGCACCGGGTTGCCTTTTATTATAAGCATTTCTGGATATGTTACATAATATGTAATGAGTGGATTCTTATAATAAATAAAAAGTAAGATGTTGTACTGGTGATTGGTGATTAATTATATTTTAGATCAAAAGTATTTGTCCACTTATTGTTATTCATAGGTTCAATAAAGTGATTGAATATGAGCATAAGTTATATGTGATACAAATCCGAATTAGTCGTATTAATGTATTTTGAATATTGAATAATTATATAAAAATAATATAAGTTTTATACACTAACGGATCGTTAAGTTTTAAGTGGTAACTTGACAGCTGACTTGCTATCACAAGTTAAACTATTGATAGTATAAAAAATCTTTTCGCTATCAATATATATAACTTGAATTCATTATTTTATTGTTTTTCTCCAAAATGGGGAGTGAATAAATTCCTTGTTTTTATTATTCTAGTTTTTGTTGAATGGAAGAATATAAATATTCTTATTCTTAGTGGTAAAAAAGCTGAGCTATCGAATATAAACAGAATAAAGTAAGGAGGGAGGTTTGTCATTTTGCTCAAGGGGATTAGAGAACGAATATGGTTGGTTTATTATTATTTTTCTGGTTGGTGTGAATGTATATTTAAGTACAAAAATGTCAATTATTTTCTTCAACCACCATATATACAATGCACACAAAAAAAAAAAAAAAAAAACTTATGGAAATAACCATCTGTTATAAGCTCAAGATAATTATTTCCACTGGTAATAATCTTAGCTTTGTTATTTCCTTTTTTTTTGGGCATGTCTATATTTGCAAATGTTTGAAATCGTATATAAAGTGGCATGATATAACTAAATATTACCCATTTCCTCCAATTTGTTTTTTAGGGTTTGTAATGTAGAAATAAATTTAAAAAAAGAAAGAAAAGAAAAAGCAATCCGATGCATAAAGCATCACGCATTCATGCGGGGCCCAGCAAAGGGCCGCACCCGTAGGGATGTAATGTAGATAACTTATAGGTGTTAATCGGGCCGCACCCGTTTTCAACCCGTTTCAACCTGGGTCAGCCCGGTTCAACCAGTTACTGTAGCTTAATGTGCGGGCTGGGACGGGTTGATCGAGGGACGCGTTTTGGACAAACAAATTTTGGATAACGGTGCATCGTACCCGCTAAGACCGTTAACGGGTTGTTAACGGGATGCAGCCCATTATCAGCCCGATTACCGTTACAATTTTTCTTTTAATTATTTGGACCGTTGCCAAAGGTTTAATTAAAAAACAAAAAAAATTACACTACACCGGTTCGCTCGAACCCGTTAAGCCCGAACCTGAATGGGCCCACAATAACCCAAAAATTCCTAACCCGCTACCAACCCGTTATCCCAGCGTGCTAACCAACCTGGTCCGATAACGGACGGGCTGGTTTTTTTTTTGGTTCAACCCGTCCCAGCCGCCCGAAAACACCTCTAAGATAACTTACATGCTAATACAAGCATTAGTAGTTACCTCCATGGTTCAAATACGTGACTTATATGGCACATGCGGACCACCTTACCGTTATTCCAAGGCTTCTCTTCGAAACTATAATTTGAAAATTATCTTTCGTTACAATGTTTAGTTTTATTATACTAAATATTAGTATACAACATATTAAAATAAGTGTTTATTATTGTCAAATAAAAGATTGTTTACTATATCAGAGTTATTTTAATCCATGTATTATGAATTCTTGTATTCTTATTTTACATAATATTCCTTATAAAATCATATATACACCTTTTGTAACAAACACAAGTATAAGCGGAATAATAAATTACCAAAGATTATAAGTGATAAATAGTTATTTATTGTTTACCAGAAATCTCAAGTTTTAGATGTGTTCCCTTCGAAATATGACTTTTGAAGTGTGATTTTTCGGTGCGAATCCAGTTTAGTCAATCCTAAAATAAATACTTAACACCGGATAAAAAATTAAAAAAAGGAAGATGATAGCTTTATAAACAAGGATAAAGTTGTAGAAGCTCCAAGAAGGCCATTCACGAGGTTTCAAGCTAAGGAGAAGCAAGACAAGATTATTGGGCTTCAATGGGAGATCAAGAAGGCGCTAATGGTGGAACAAGATCTACAAAATTGTGCAGAGGATTTAGCTAAGTGCTACACTCATTTCGTGGTCCAAGTCCAAGTCCAAGAGAAGGTTGATTGGGGTCCAAGCACCAGTCATAAAGGAACCTGAATTAGGCACCTAAACTTTTCTAGTTTGTTAGGACATATTTATTGTTTTCCTAGTTAGTTAAGGTTAATAGTTTCCTTTTTCCTAAGATTGGTAGAATTACTTTCCAAGATTGACTTGGTTTTGGTTTCCTAGAGTTTTACCTTTTCCTATTTTAGTTGGAGTTGTTGTCCAAAGTAGTTTAGGACTTTATTTCCTAATATCTAAGGATAATTTCGTGGATCACCCTCTATATAAAGGCGTATCTTCTTTGTTTTTAGGTAGATCATTCAGATTATTATCAATAAAACTCGTGAGATTTTTCTTGCACTCTTGTGTGGCTACTCTTGAATTTATTCTTCAACCTTCAAGACTCAACTTAAGGTGGTAAGAATTAAACCCTTTTCGAAATCTTAGATCACTTCTAGGTATTCAAGAAAGGTGATAAGTTTAGGCTTATTGTTGTTCTTGTTATTCTAAAGGGTCGGGTTTCACAATCTATTTTTTGTTATTAATTTCTATCAAAGGCGATTAGTTCTTTGTTAGCTAATTGTTGTTGTTAGGATTTAACTTCAAGATAGACTTCTTGAATTCAAGAAACGCTTTTTTGAATTCAATCTATATTTCATTTTAGTCTTTTATTCGTTTCTTTATTTTCTTTTAGCTTCCGTACGTTTCTTGTTTTTCTTTAGTAATTCTTGAATCTCTATCGTGTTTCTATCAAGTGGTATCAGAGCTTAGGCTAATCAAGATTTCAATCTTGATAATCTTGGGAGGTTCTTGATTAAAAATAAAATAATAAAAAAAATGAATTTCAGCCTAAAAAAGTTTTCTTGTACTATTTGGTTTCCAAGTCAACAAAAGGAAACAAGAAGAATGGATCCTAGTTCTTGAAGATTAAGGAAACTTCTTACTTATTCTTGTGGGTTTTGGGTTTCTTAAATTCTTTCCTCTTTTTTTCTCTACTAACCAATTCCTATTATTTCTAGGATTGGTCTTCCACTTTCCTTTTCTTTTTCTAACTCAATTTATTATCACTAAAGGGTTGTGACTAGTAAGGTTTATTAATAAATCTAAAGATTAACGACCAAGGGTTGCATTGAGTGAAAAATGGGACAACAAAAGATATATATATATACATATATATATATATATTACTATGTTCAAGATGTCTTATACTGGTAGTGATGATGTGACGACCCAAAGGGTCATCACTTGTTTTATTAATCATTTCGAGCTTCTGAGGTCCTGAAAACCTCATTTATAGTTGCCTCGATTTGTGTGCGCAGTTAGGGTGCGAAACTGAAAAAATTTTATGTTGAAATATATGAAAAATGTGAGAAATTTGAAGAATTTTGATATTAATATTGATATGGTTGACTTTGGTCAACATTTTTAGTAAACGGACCCGGACCCGTGATTTGACGGTCTCAGAAAATCTGTAGAAAAATATGGAACTTGGGCGTATGCCAAGAATTGAAATCCGAGGTCTAGAACCCCGGTAAAAGAATTTTTCTGTTAAATTATTTTCTAAAAATGTTTAAGGAAAATGAAACTGAAATTTGATCAAAAAGTAATGGTATCGGGCTCGTATTTTGGTTCCGACGCCCGGTACAGGTCATATATGTTGGTTAAGCGCTTCCTGTAAAGTTTGGTTGAAAACGGATGTCGTTTGACGTGTTTCGGCCTTAAATTGGAAATTTTGGAAGTTTATGAAATTTGAAAGATTTCTTGGATTTCATGGTTTAATTCATTATTTTTAATGTTATTTTGGTGATTTGATCGCACGAGTAAGTTTGTAGGATGTTTTTGAGTTAGTGTATGTGTTTGGTTAGGAGCCCCGAGGGCTCGGGAGTGTTTCGGAGGTGTCTCGGAGTGTTTTCGGACTTAAGAAAATTTCAGAAAAAAATTGCAGAAATAGTACCCCGGAACAGTACCGTGTACAGTACCCCATGTACAGTACCGTAACAGTACCGTTGAACAGTACGTGTACAGTCCCGTGTGAATAGTACCGTGTACAGTACCCCATGTACAGTACCGTGAACAGTACCGTGTACAGTCTCGTGAACATTAAAAACGTGTAAACAGTAACCCCGCGAATTTCTGGACAGAATACTTATTTCTGGAAAATGGGATTTGTCCCATTTTCCATTTTTTGTCAAATTGGAGCTCGGGAAGAGGCGATTTTCGAGAAATCTTCAGAGAAAATAACGGGGTAAGTGTTCTTAACTTAATTGTGGTTATATTACTCGAGTCTATTGCAAGTTTTGTCATTAAATCCATGAATTTTGCGGGAAAAGCTTAGAAACCCTCTCGAATAGATTTGAGGATTTGAGGGTCGAAATGTTATCGAAATTTAGTAATTTTTGTATGGTTGAACTCATATCGGAATGGGTGTTGGGATTTCGCAAGTTTTTTCGGGATTCGAAATGTGGGTCCCACTATTGAATTTTAAAATATATTTCGGATTTTATCCGGAAAATTAGTAAATTTATTATCCAATTCATTCCTACGATTCTTGTTGAGTATTTTGAATTGTTTGTGAACAGATTTGAAGCATTTGGAGACAAATTTAAAAGGAAAAGCGGTGCGTAAGCATTGAGTTGGCATTAAACTTTCGAGGTAAGTGTTTGTTCTATCCTAGCTTGAGGAATAGGATTACGTGCTATGTGTTATGTGATCGAGTGCGGTGTATGGGCTGTGGTGACGAGCATCCATACACTGGCGTCTAGCATGACCGTGAATCGTTGTTAATACTTGTTGTGAGACATATTTGAAGATAAATTGTTGAACCCTTGCCGGGTTGTAGAATTGTTATTGTTCTCCCTTGTCGGGACTTGTTGTGAAGTGAGATATTGATTGCCCTTGCCGGGACGGTTCATGATTTATTGTTTCATTCTTTGCCCTTAACTGTGATTGTTATTTGGGTGAGGAAGAGTGATAATGCACGAAGGGTAATGTCGTGCCTTGATATTGATTATGCACGAAGGTTAATGTCGTGCCATGTTTTATTGATTATGCACGAAGGATCATGCCGTGCCTTGTTATTGAACCATGTACGAAGGATCATACCGTACCATGGATGTGAGGATGAAAGTAAAAGCACGAAGGGTAATGCCGTGCACTTTATTTGTTTATTTGGTGAGGATGAGAGTAAAAGCACGAAGGGTGATGCCGTGCAACTACTTGCTATTCCTTGACTTGATATTAATTACTTTTCCATTATACTTTGTTTTCATTGTGGACTTATTAACTGTTGTTAATTGTTGAGTTCTCTTGAGATATTCCTTATTGCGTTATTACTTGTTTATTTCTCGTTATCTTGTGGTATACATATATATAGAACTGCACAGGTTTATGTGGGTGTCTGGTCCTAGGCTTGTCACTACTTCGCCGGGATATGCCAGGCACTTACCAGCACATGGGGTCGGTTGTGCTGATACTGCACTTCTGTGCGTTTTTGCACAGGTCCAGGTTTCGATCAGGAGCAGGAGCAGTAGATCTTTTGCGTGGGAGTTGATCATATTTGAGACCGAGGTAGCTTGCAGACGTCCGCAGGCCCGGCGTCTCTCCCTTTACATTTGTTACTAGTTGTAGTCTCTTTGTTCCGAGACAAACAGATTATGTTATATTTCTTTCAGACTTTTATGTGTAGTATTCAGTAGTAGTTCGTGAGTTGGTGACTCCACGTCTTGGGTAGAGGATTTCAGTATCAATTACCTTGAAACTACTTATTTCTATTTTTATAAAGTCTTCCGCACTTGTTTAATTAAGATTATGATTTTGGTTGTTAAATTGAGTATGAAGTATTGTTAAACAGGATAGTGTGAATAAAGAGGCTTGCCTAGCTACCACGAGTAGGCGCCATCACGATCCCGATGTTGGGGAAAAATCCGGGTCGTGACAGATGATGAACAAAGAATTCTTTAAGAAGCCGAAATTAAAGGAAGGACTGATTTCACCTTGAAAACTATGCATCAACAATTTGAAAGGTGGAATTTGCAATTCCAAGAGATGAGGGAAACCATTGCTGAGCAAAATATTACAATAGCTGAACTTAGGAGGGGAAATCATGCAAGACCCCAAGCTAGGAGAATTATACCCGCCGCCATTGAAAATCAAGAAAACCCAATCGATAATTTTAATGATGATATTGATTTTGATCGGGTAGGAAGAGATAGAAGGGGACAAAGAGGAAGATTTGAATATGATAATATAAATAGTATAAAAATGACGATGCCATCTTTCAAAGGAACGAGGGATCTAGACTTGTACCTTGATTAGGAGAGAAAAGTGGAAGCTATCTTTGACTGCCACAACTATTCGGAGGGAAAGAAGGTAAAACTTGTTGCTGTTGAGTTTTCTGACTACGCAGCAATCTGGTGGAAAAAGATTTTTAGGGATATATTGCAAGAAGGACAAGCACTTGTTACTACGTGGGCTGAGATGAAGAGAGTAATGAGGAAGAGATTTGTGCCATCCCACTTTCAAAGAGATCTTCAACAACGTCTTCAAACATTGAGACAAGGGCCCTTGTCTGTAGATGAGTACTTTAAGGCTATGGATATGGCTATGATCCAAGCTAATTGTGTGGAGGAAGAGGAGGCTACAATGGCTAGGTTTTTGAATGGTTTAAATAGGGAAATAGGTGATGTAGTCGAATTGCAACAATATATAACTTTAGATGAGTTAGTTGAATTATCCGTAAAGGTAGAAAGACAAAACAAAAGGAGACAGCAATCTAGATCATGGAGAAGCCGGCCAACTACTATTCAAAAGAAGCAATGGCCGAAATCTGAGGAGAAATCTACTCCTAAATTACATGAAGACAAGGGCAAGAGCAAATTGGAATCCAAGGATGGGGGTAAGTCTTTTATGCTTAAGACTTCTACTTCTACTTCTTCAATTCAATGTACCAAGTGTCAAGGGAGAGGGAACAAGGCTTATGAATGCCCAAGTAGAAGAAACATCCTAATCAAAAAGGATGGGGGATACAAGACCGAAAATAGTGCACCAGGTGAAGAACAAGAAGAAAACTTTGTCGAGAATGAAGAAGGAGAAGAGATAGAGTTCGTGGATAGTGGGTTGAATTTTGTGGTTAGGAGGCTTATGCACATTAATCTGGAGCACTCTAATGTAGAACAAAGGGAAAAATATTTCATACCCGGTGTGGGATTAAAGATAAAATTTATTATATGATAATTGATAATGGGAGTTGTGCTAATGTTGTAAGTGCATATTTGGTGGAAAGGATAGGGCTAGAATGGATGAAGCACCCTAGACCTTATAGGTTGTAATGGTTTAATGATAGTGGAGAGGTCAAGGTGAATAAACAATGCATGGTCTCTTTTAAGATTAGAAGGTATGTTGATGAAGTTCTATGCAATATAGTACCCATAAAAGCTTGTCATATCTTGTTAGGGCGCCCATGGCAGTATGATAGGAGTGCTTTTTATGATGGGAGAAAAAGTAGATACTCTCTTGAGCATAATGGCAAGAAATACATTCTTGCACCTTTAACTCCTTCCCAAGTGTATGAAGATCAAAAAAGGATGAAAGAATCAATGGGGAAACATGGGGAGGGATCAAAACAAGAGACTAAAGGGAAAGAAAAAGAAGTAAATTTGAAGTGAGGTCTGAGGAGAGAAAGGGAAGCAATGAGAGGAAAGAAAAGGTGGGGAAGAGTGATAAAAAAGAAAGCATTGGTGAGAGGAAAGAGGCTAAGATTGAAAAAAAAAAGTGAGCCTTGCAAAATCCAAAGAGTGTTTAATTGTGAATAAGGAGGGGCTGCCTATTATCTTGCTCACTTATAAGGAAGTTATGCTTAATAATGATTCACTAATATCCTCTTTGCCTAGTGTTATTTCTAACCTTTTGTAGGATATTGAAGATGTTTTCCCTGAGGATCTTCCTAAAGGTTTACCACCTTTAAGGGGAATAGAGCATCAAATTGACTTTGTGCCCGGATCACAAATTCCTAATAGGCCTGCTTATAGGAGTAATCCTGAAAAAAACAAAGGAATTGCAAAGACAAGTAGAGGAGCTGCTTGATAAGGGATTTGTTAGAGAAAGTATGAGTCCATGTTCTGTACCCGTACTTTTGGTGCCAAAGAAGGATGGCACTTGGAGGATGTGTGTGGACTGCCGCGCCATCAACAAAATAACGGTAAAGTATCGCCATCCTATCTCTCGTTTAGATGATATGCTTGACCAATTGCATGGTTCACAAATATTCTCTAAAATTGATTTGATGAGTGGATATCACCAAATTAGAATGAATCTCGTAGATGAGTGGAAAACTACCTTTAAAACTAAATATGGATTGTATGAATGGTTAGTGATGCCGTTCGGGTTAACTAATGCATCTAGTACATTCATGAGGTTAATGAACCATATCTTTAGGGATTTTCATGGAAAATTTGTAGTTGTTTATTTTGATGATATTCTGATTATTTCTAAATCATTAGAAGAACATGTCGAACATTTGAAACAAGTTTGTTATGTGCTTAGGGAGCAACAATTGTATGCAAATCTATCCAAGTGCACGTTATGTGTAGATAAGGTAATTTTTCTAGGTTTTGTTGTGAGTTCTAAAGGTGTTGAAGTATATGAAGATAAAATCAAAGCAATTAAAGATTGGCCTACACCTAATAGCATTTCTGAAGTTAGAAGTTTCCATGGACTTTCTAGATTTTATAGGAGATTTGTTAGAGATTTTAGTTCAATTGCTGCACCTTTAACTGAAGTCATTAAGAAGGATAAGGTCTTTAATTGGGGAAAAGAACAAGAGCTTGCATTTAATATTTTAAAGGATAAATTGTGTTCTGCTCCCTTATTACAATTACCCGATTTTAATAAGTCTTTTGAAATTGAATGTGATGCATCTAGTAGAGGTATTGTGGCTGTTTTAATGCAAGATTCGAAACCAGTCTTTATTTTAGTGAGAAGCTTGAATGGGGCTGCATTGAATTATTCTACTTATGATAAAGAATTGTATGCCTTGGTAAGGGCTCTTGCTACATGGCAGCATTATTTGTGGCCAAAGGAGTTTGTGATAAAAATTGACCATGAGTCCTTAAGATACTTGAAAAGCCAAGGAAAATTGAGTAGAAGACATGCCAAATGGGTTGAATTCATTGAGACATTTCCTTATGTGATTAGCTACAAGCAAGGTAAAGATAATATAGTTGTTGATGCGCTTTTAAGAAGGTACGCTCTTGTTTCTACTCTTACTTCTAAATTGATGGGATTTGATCATATTAAGGAATTATATGTTGATGATTCTGAATTTTAATGTCGCATTTTCAGCATGTTTAAATGGGCCTTTTGAGAAGTATAATATGAAAGATGGGTTTCTTTTTAAAGAGAATAAGCTTTGTGTCCCTAATTGTTCTTTGTGAGAAGTTTTTGTAAGGGAAGCACATTGTGGGGGACTTATGGGGCACTTCGGTGTGCCTAAAGCACATGACATCCTTGCTGAAAATTTCTTTTGGCCTAATATGAGAAACGATGTCGAAAAATTTTGTGCTCAATGCCTTGAATGCAAACAAGCTAAATCTAAAGTGTTGCCACATGGTTTATACACGCCATTACCTGCGCCTATTTCACCTTGGATTGATATTTCTATGGACTTTGTGTTAGGACCGCCTAGAACAAGGTATGGTAAGGATAGCATCTTTGTTGTGGTAGATTGGTTCTCAAAAATGGCTCGTTTTATTCTTTGTTTAATGACTAATGATGCTTGTCATGTTGCTGATTTATTTGTTAGAGAAGTTGTTAAATTGCATGGTATACCTCGAACTATTGTTAGCGATAGAGATGCTAAGTTTCTAAGCCACTTTTGGCGTGTGCTTTGGGGGAAATTGGGTACAAAGTTGTTATTTTCTACATTGTGTCATCCACAAACTGATGGGTAAACTGAGGTAGTAAATAGAACTTTAGGAAATATGTTAAGGGCTTTTCTAAAAGGAAAGTTAACTTCTTGGGAGGACTTGCCTATGGTAGAATTCGCTTACAATCGAACTATTCATTCATCTACTGGTTATTCTCCTTTTGAAGTCGTTTATGGTTTTAACCCCCTTACACCCCTTGACTTGTTGCCCTTGACTACTAATGAGTGTCACACCTCCTTTTGGCGCGCACCCGTGAGAGCGCGAAGGCGTTTTTCCAATTAAAGGACAATCGAAACGGGATTTATTTAATTAATTCAGAGTCGCCACTTGAGAGATTTATGGTGTCCCAAGTCACCGATTGAATCCCGAATCGAGGAAAAGAATGACTCTGTTTAACAGTCCGCGAACCAGAAATCCGGATAAGGAATTCTGTTAACCCGGGAGAAGGTGTTAGGCATTCCCGAGTTCCGTGGTTCTAGCAC